>VZTO01020430.1:110166-209584 GCA_013400615.1 Syrrhaptes paradoxus
ACTAGCTGACTAATATACAATGATTTTGCCTATACAAAAGACAATATATTTTGGTAATTCTCAAAGAGAGAAAGATGTTTTTAAGTGGTAGTTAGAAAGATTGATCTTAATCCTGTACACTTCTTTCTCTCTAAACACACAGATCTCGTAAGAGAATACACACAGACGTTTAACTTACCATTACTGAAGCTATCTTTTGACTTCCTCAGTATCATAAATATTTAAGCAGAAAGAACAGAACAAACAATTATCTTAATGATACCACACCAGAGCTAACAAAATAATTTTTAAAAAGTCATCCAGAAAAAGTGAGAAGGTCGACCAGAAAACACCAGTCAGGAATAGCTGTGCTCCAATGAGGAGGGGAAGGTTATGTTGCTGTGATATGAGTAGTGCACAGCTGTTGCTCTAGTAATAATTCATCATATTAATATTTAAATGAGAGGAGGAGGAGGGTACAACATTGTGTGTGACTCAATGGTCCCTCCCTGTTCTTAAGCAGAAAAATAGGCCACCAATACGGATAGAGCACTAGGAGCTATAGAGTGGGAAGGTTTGTTTTCATTACCTCATGAATAAAAGTGGGTAAACTGGTCCCCGAAGAAGTCTAGAAATTATCCTGGTTTTACTGTTGCAAGTTAAATTCTGTATATACTCTCAGAAGCAGCCATTACCTAATGAACAAACTGATCCAGCAGCCAGTGCTCTAGGTCTGTACATGACATTTTTTGGATTTCAGTATATTTCCAGCAAGCTTCTACGTTTCCTGCAAAGAGCCACCCACAGGAGCCTCACCTGTCAGTTCCTCACAGGAAATTGCTGAATTGCTGCTGTACTTTACCATTTATCTACAGCCAGATAAAAAACATTTGTTTTATCAGGGCTTACTCACCTGCAGGCTTGTTCCATCAGGGTCTCTGTCCTGGGCAGGGTCAGGAGACCTGTGGCAGCTGGGGAGGAGCAGGAGCTGCTGCCTGCCTAAGTGGGGGTTGCAAGGAGCACAGCCTCAGCCCCAGGGAGCCTGGGGGAGCTCCCGGGGGTAGAGCAGCAACACCCAGCAACAGCAGGCTCAGCACAAGGTGGAGGGCTGGAGGAAACAGCTGATGCAGGCAGAACCCAGACAGATGTGGGTGGCATCCCTGGCAGGAGAGGCAGCCTGACCACACTTGGTTGCATATAGGGTTGCACAACTTTATCCAACAATTCAATATAAACACACCTCTCACATGTGAGTTTTTGAAGGTTGGGTTTTTCTTTTTAATTCTGTGCAACTCTTCATTGTTAGCAGAAAGAGTTTTACTATGACACCCCCTGGTTGAGCATCACCTTGTTGGCTATATAACTCTATAAAGGTAATAAGCAACCATTTAACCAGAAATACAGACAGACTCCAGAAATGTCCATGGGGTTAAATAACAAATAGTTTGTAACAGAACAGATCCATAGAGAAGTATTCAGCTTAGTGCTGGACATGGAAATACAAGGTACACAAAGTACAACTGCTGAGAGGTGCCAGACTCATACGGTAGCATCAGTTCTAAGCACACCAAGGTAACTTCTTAATCAGAAATTTTAATTTTTTCTCCCATTCAGGCAGAGACGCCTCCCTCCCTTCATTTAACTAGCCTAGTCCTTCAAGATCAAGTTTGCAAACAGCTTGAGTTAATGTAGATTTTAATTTTTAGCTGACTGATACAGAAGTTTTATTTACCGCATCCTGTTGTACAGAATTTGTGTTACTAATATATTGCAGAAAACACCACTCATCAGATCTTCATATCCATGGTCAGTGTCCCAGCAAAGTGACCATTTAAAACTGGTCTTCATAACTTGCCACAAAGATTTGGGCATAAAGCAGGATCAGATCCCTGGGCATGTTGGCAAAATGGGCAATATTGATCTAGACTGACCACCAGAGCAGGTGACAAGGTGACCTCCTCTCTACTAAGAAGTATACTAATGCAGGAGAGGTTAGGGTTCGCCTCCTCAGATTTTGGAAGTGCTGGAAAAACAGACCCACACTGGCTTTAATCCCCAGCAGAGCCCTCCCTCTAGCTCCACCACTGCTGCTGCCTCTTGGGTAGGACAGAGACATGAGGCTGGAATTAGCCACCCACCCCGTTGGCTTTCCTGACTGGGACTCACATGTTCCCAATCACATGGGGAGGCAGAAGCCATCCTCCAATTCCTTCAGCTTCTGTGTCAGCCTCCAGTGGCAGCTCCAGCCCCAACAAGTATCATCTGATTACTGTGAGGTTGAAGGCTGTTTGTACCCCCAAAACTGCACCTTCCCTAGTATCTCAGCAACCAGAGGGTTCAGTCTTCAACCAGCTTGGATGCTGAGTTGTGCCACTGGCCACAGAAGAGTTCAGGAAAAAGTCTGGAAGAAGCAGAAGAGTCCCTAAAGTAACAAATGTCTCTTTCCACATGAAGGGGTTGGCTCTGGTCCACTGGAATGCAAAATTTTTGCTTCTGTCTCTACTAGTAGTACCAAACATGATTTAAGATAAGTCAAACTCGCTCCCTTCCTCCTTGTACATCCTCCTCCACACTATATACACATACATTATTTCAGAACTAAAATCCTCCTTGTGCAAGCAGTTGTCCAGATTTTAACACATTCATGTACAATTGCTAAAATAATCTGCAGAGCAGCCTCTAGTTTTCCCATTGATACTCAGTAGCCTGAAAAGGTGAGCAAGCCAAAGAGGTCTCACTACTATTCCCTCCTTCCTTTTAGTCTGTATTTTAAAAAGCAGCTGCATGAAGCCTACTAATACACATTAACACGGAGAGAAGGCTAATGTATCATTTTAAATCAGCAGCAAAACTGTGGACAAAGGTTAAAAAGTCTTTGCAACCACTGAATTGTTAATTGAAGGTGAATGTGTGATAGAAGATAAACATTTTCAGGTACACATTGGGTCAGCTGACAGATTTAATGGCTTCCATAAAGTACCACATTGCAACAGCTTTACTGTCTTTATGGGCAACTATCAATAATTTCCAGCTGGCCTTGGTGGCAACTAGATCAATGTACAAAGTTTGAGGAGGGAGGCCCAGAAGCCCAGGCTCAGATTTGCTCTTCTTCCGGCGACAGAAGTTGCTACTTTAATCCAAATCCATGGTCTTGGTTCAGAAAAGGCTCCAGCCTCCACTGACAAGTATCTTCAAGGTCAAGGCTTTTTCAGGCTTTGTCCAATGTCTGCCCAAATGCCACTCCATTCCAGCCTATGCTCTTAGTTAAAAAGAAGAAAAAAAACCAAAAAGCAAATTCATCCAATCCTTTTGTTTCTAAAATACAGTGTTAACAAGGAAATCCTGCCCAAGGAGGCTGCCAGTAATTTCTCAAGTGTCCTTTTATGCTGAAATTCCTCTCCTGTGGATTTGGGGGTAGCATCCATCCACCTTGGAGAAGATATGTGCTAATTAGAGAAAGATTAATATAAAATTCAAAGATTGGTCAGTGGCAATTAGATCCATCAGTGAGTCTCATTTCAGGAGAAATAACTTAACTCCTGACTCGGGAGATATCACACCACTCATTCATTCCTCTTATAACCAAGCATCAGGTCCCCACCACAGTCACACAGCAACTCACAAACGTAGAAGAGTTCACTGGAAGGCTGGCTGCTGCACTTGCCCTAGGAACAGGGAGGTCAGTGTGAGGAGCCATGTTGGCACCAAAAACCACAAACCCTCATCACGTGCAAATTCTAATTGAGTTAGCGGCACTAGGGTTTAAAGGTACAACCACCAGATGCAGAGTACTGGGATCAGCCCCTGGCACAGTCAAACACAGCCTGCCCGTGCCCAACGTCTCCTTAACCAGATGGGCTCCATAGCTTGGTTTTTCTAGACAAAACCGGGCAGCCGTGCTTCCTGAAAGCCACAGGAGTGGACAAACTCCCCTCTGGCTCTGCAAAGGCCACAGGGCCCACTTGAGGAACTAACAAATGCTCTCAAAGTGCTGTGTCTAACTTAGATTTTGAGTAACAGTAGCAAGGCTGACATAGTTGTTTATCAGTCAAAAAAGAGGGGCAGGCTTTTTATAGTCTAAACTTCATGAAGTGATAAAGATCTGTGAATCATCTAACATAACAGTTTATCTACAGACAAACAGAATTAAAAATAGAGCAGGTAGTTTCGTCTCCCTTTTTTTTTAATTAGAATGGAAACAAAAAGAAAGCTGGCAGATGAGGAAAAAGAAGGCTGCTGAGGATGCTGAGCACAAGGCTATGGCAGAGGACTGCAGTGAGGTCTTCCTCAATTATTGTATCTCCCTGATGAGAGGACAGATCTTAGGTACTCTCAAGTGGCCCTTTTCTGTAATGAGGATCTCAGATTTAGCCTATTCATATTTTTCATTTCTCTGCACTTGGTCCAGGAAATCGCAAGGCTTGGCATTTTACCACTGGAATTGATGCAAAGACTTCTGCCTTTTAAGTGCTTGGCTCTGCCTCAGAGTTTTTTGATCTTTCCTTTCCTAAATGTAACTGATTGATGGGAGCATGCATCCCTGTGTCAGTTTTCAACTCATAATCCAAACAGCTCCTCTTAACTTGGAAGAAATCCCAACAGTTTCCTAAAGAATTTTCCTTGGAACAGTCTGGAAACCCTCCTTGTCAATAAATAATTTCTACCAAGTGAAACACTGACAGAGCTCCTCCGCTCAGCTAACTACACTGTGAAACATTAACCTCCTTCCCTGTGCCATGGTGGCAGAGACCGTGCTTTCTGCTTTGTGACCCACGAGTGACCTCACTGTGGACTCTTGTATTTTCAGCGCACCTCCTTGAGGTTCGAGGTTGAGTTACATGGCACCTACATTTAAAGAAGCAGATGGAAAAAGCAACTTTCATTTCTTCCTTGTCTCTCCTAGACATTATATATAGACGGTGAGGGGTCAGGTAATGCTAGGACCACTGGTTCCTCATCCAAGGATGCTCGGTTTCCCCGACACACACCACTCCCCCTCCAAGCCTGGCAGCAGCACTGTCTGATGTAAGGGGCCCTGCCTGCCATAACCCAGGGATCTTGCTGCTCCAGCACACTCAGGAGAGCTGTGGCTCCAAGGCTGGGGAGGAAGAGGAGAAATATGCTGCCAAGGAGAGCGAGGGCAGATTCCTGCTGCAGAACCAGATGGCCATGGGACCACAGCGGCCACCACCCGTGACACAACACATGTCCCTGATGGAGCTCCCTGGACACAGCCATGCCCAGCAGTCAGTAGCACAGCTGGGCAGCACCACTAGTTCCGCTGTCACTTCAGAGGTCTCTGAGCCTGAGTGACATGGGTGGCACATACTTGAATGCCATTACACGCTCGGTTGTGCCTGCAGAGAGACAGGGCACAAATTTGTACCCATTGCTGCTGGGCAGGAATTGTGACACTGGAGACACTAGGGCTGTCGTTCCACAGAGCTCCAGGATCTCATGATGCATTACTGAGGGTTTCAGAGGGTGAGAAGCTCTGGGAGAGCCCTCTTTACTCCAATAACCCTGTGAGAGAAAGTTTGCCCAGAAGAAGGTCATGCATGATGCCAGAGCAGCACGTGGGCAGAAGCCACCTCACCAGTCTCCTGATTGACACCTATGCCTCTGGCTCTTCCCTATCCCCTCCTTCCAACCTCACCCCTCCACTGAGTAGTTTCTCTTCACCCACACTTCTCCACACCCACAATTCTCTCTCCTCCACCTGTCACAATATGCAGCCTGGCTGTGCTGACAAGCCCACGCCACACTATTCACTCTTGCTAGCAAGCCCAGGAAAGGCAGCCTCGCTCAGGCCCCTGCTCTTGGGGTGCAAACCAAGCAGAGCACCAGAACTCCCTTCCTGCCTCCTCTCCAGAGGAGCTTTATGCCTGGTGGCATTGCCCTGCACACGTATCCATCTCAGGAGGGCTGCATGGCTTTGCCAAATCTGTGCCAGCAGCCCAGAGGTATTTTGTAATTTCGGATGCTTCACTCAAGCAAGAGAAGTTGATAAAAGAGACAAGTATAGAAGAGTGTTTTGTGGAAAGGACTGGGTAAGGAAAAATAAGCCAGTGCTCTCACGAAGAGAACTGATTCAGAAAAAAATGGGAAAGATTTTTCTTTTCATTAAAAAACCGAAACAAACCCCTCTTTGCCTTCAGTGCAAGCAGACCGCACAGCCTCCTGCAGAAAGGCTCTTACAGCCCTGCTAGCTGGCCCAGGCTTGACAGTGCTGCACTGGGAGAAAGAAAAATGCCAAAACAAACAAACAACCAAGCCTCCACTCTTGCTCAGAAGTCATCCCTCTGCCTGGAACCTGCACACACTAGTCACAGCACAGCCAGGACAGCCGAGGAGAGCTTAGGTCAGCTGGCGGGAACAAGCTCCCGCAGCGCAGAGTCCACCGCTCCCGTGAGGGCCCCAGGCTTGCACCGGAGCTGGCCACGGCTGGCACGGCCAGGGCCCTCTCTCCCCGTTGTGCCCTGGTTTCCCTTTGGAGTTTGTGCTTCCAGGAGCCCTGGGCAGCTCCCGAGGGACACAGGGAACAAAGTCCCTGCCGTGGCCTGGCCAAGCTCTGCCAGGCAGAGGGTAACAAAGGGCCCTGAGCTGCCCCGTGCTTCTGGATGTGAGACTCAGGCTTTGGGCTGCCTGTTTGCATACTCATTCAGAGGTGTCCAGTGCATTGGCACTGCAAGGCTCAGCAGAAGAAATCCAAACAGAAAGCCCTACGGGCGGCTGTCTTGATGTCCACTCAGCACCCCTGCTTACGCGAGCTGCTGCTGCCAGGCCGAGCACCTCTGCCCGGAGCACCCGTCGCTGAGGCTGGTAATGCTGCAGGTGTGGCACCGGGGCCTCAGCACCGCCAGCCACACGGCCTGCTTGACTGCTGGGTGCCGGCCACCCGGCCAGTCCTCAGCCTTTGGCCAGCTCAGCGTGAGCCCAGCGGAGCTGGCTCTAGGATACTTTCTTGGCTGGCGTCTCCCTGCAGAGCTTGTGGCTGAACTCTTGTTATTTTGCCACCAGCACTGGCACTTCTTATGCTTTCAACAGAGATGCTAAAGCAGGCTGAGAGGTTGCTTGAGAAACCCGGCTCTCTGCTCTACCTGCTCTACCTGCTCAGCCTCCCTCACAGCCCTTCCTCAGCCCAGCTGAAGTCAGCTCAGCAACTGGGAAGGTAAAACATCTAGCCTTAAGGTCACAGCTGGGAGGAAGCTGTAACAGGGCGGCACAGACAGGACCGCCCTTACACAGTCCTGCGAGTTCTGTGAAGGCAGGTGGTTGCACAGAAGAGATGGTGTTAGTGCCCGCTGCACGTGCCCAGGGCCACGAGAGGTAAATCCATAACGAGCAATTCCCCTGCTGCCTACTGACTTCACCCAAGAGATTTGGATGTGTGTATTCAGAGGCCAGAAGCACAACATCCAGAACGGATACAGCACCACAAACATGGAGAAATTCCTGCCACATCCTCACTGTAGCTGGTTCAGTCTTGACCCTGTAAATGAACAGTGCCTGAGGGTGGTGAAGGCAGCAAAACCTCTCTCAGGAGCTCAAACTCTGGAACTAACAAGTGTTACAGGGAGGGGAAACAGGGGAAAGAAGAAAGGGAAAGGAGGAAGGGAAAAAATTCAACAGAGGTTACATTGTGCATGAGGATCAGGCAGCTTAAGGTGCCATAAAATCCTTTATACAAGTGTTCTTGGAGTAAAATGAAATAGCCGCTATTCTCAGGGAAACGGTAGCTACCCTCAGTGATTATTACAATAGCCAGAATGATGTGGTATTTTTTCCTTTTATGAACCAGATGCTATCACTAGTGGTAAGTACCTGTATACTTACAGAATACTTTAGAAGAACACATCAAGTTCCAATGGAAACTGTTTAACACATTTATACTCCCAGGCTGGATAGGGCTATGTTCCATAACCATTTCTCATGGTGAGAGAACGGGTGGAACTGAATGCAGCCATTGACTGTCAATCAAAGCACACATTGGGTTATTCATGGCTCTCCTTACCCCTGGGAAAGGATAAACAGTTTAGATATCCCACAATTAAATTTCTCCAGGACCACCTAGTCACAGATTTGCTTTTGATATCCTACTTTTAAAACCTTTTGTCCCTGTCTGCTGAGTTCACTACAGGCAGAGTTGGTGCTGCATTACACTTCTTTATTTTAATCCTCACTTTTGCCAGAAGGTTTGTCAACATCTTGAGTCCTACCCTGCTTGATCAGAGAAAATCTCACTGATCCCAAAGATGAATGAGGCTCATTTCCTCATTTTGTCCCATGGGACAAGAAACATAGTTAATAATGCCACAGGTTACATATGGCTCCTATATACTGCCAGGGCCTTCCGGTGCCGCCTGTTCCGGAGCAGATTTCCTGTATCCCAGACAGCTTCCCATTTAAACAGGCACACGCTTCCTTCCCACCACACAGGTGGGACCATAGGTACCTACAATCCTGCCTTACTAAGCCCATATCTTCTGAGAAGGTCACAAGGGCATACTGGGAGCACAGAGGTAGGGTTTAAGCCACCAAACAGCTATTCTTTCATCAGAGCAGCAGTGAAACCAGCACTGCACTGATCCACAGAGCTGCCACAATAAGCTTAGATCAGAGTCCAAAGTAGGCGGAAACATGCCAGCTAATGACTTCCAGCTCCAGCATGGAGAGCATGCTGGAGGAGAACAAATGGGGCAGTGTCTGTCCTCAGCTTGAGCAGTCATAGAGCTCCTTTCTTCTAGATGCTCCATTCGTGTATGGGGGGGGGGGGAGGGGGAGCTTTAGTGATGGACACACCATGACACCATGAAAATTAGAAACATGCTACACATTTGGATCTCAAATCAGACAAGCTCCCCCAACATTTTGTTGTATTAATAGTTGGCTCTTCATTTAACCCATTACAGGACAGAGCTATTACATGAATTCAGACAGTGCACCAAGTCCTGAGTCGGGTACTGCTTCTCCCTCAGAGCTGGGAAGGCAGGGAGGGGAGGGAGGGCTGGGAGCCCACCACCTGCACTTGGGTCCCTCCTTTCCTTCCTCAAAAACTTCAGCCCAGGCACTTCCAAAAGATACCAAACTTGTCACAGACTAAAGGGCACAGCCACAACCTCGTCCTTCACAGGACATGGAGAAATCCTCCAGCATGTAGCCAAGGCATCCAACCAGGACTACAGGACAGGGGAATAATATATATATCTGTGAGCTGACAGTGGATTAGCATTTAAATAAAGATTGAGCTCAGTGATATACAACCCTCTCAAAATCGAGGCTTGATAGAAGCCCAGATACTACCCATGCAGCAGGACCAGTAACCACCTGGGAACCAGCAACAGGCCCACAGCCAAAGAGAAGCAGGTCAGGAGTCTCTAATGTTCAACCACCATATTCAACGCATACAACCAAAAGGGACAAAAAGTCTTCAGGATTGTACAGATAAGCAGCAGGGCTGCTGCAGGCCATGCTACCACTCTGTGTCATCATCCCCTCTAGAGAGGGTTGACCGTTCCTGTGTTTTGCAGATGTCTACCTTTACCGTTCATGCCTCCCACAGTCAGAGGGAAGTTTTGGGACTGAAATCCCAGGCTCCCACCCTTTTTGCCATTAAAACACTCAGCCATGCAATTCCTCTGGTCTTCAGCAGACCCTCAGATTTGAACCCTTTGGTGGGCTCACCGCTATTCTGCCCTGCATCTCTCCTCCAGCACCCCTCCAGAGATTAAACAGCAGGTCCTGTCACCCCCATCTCCTCAGCCAGGGCCACCCCGTGAGGGCCGAAGGTCAATGCGTTCCCAGGCAGCCAGGCAGCATTGTGCTGCAGGGTCCCACTGCTGCACACAGCAGACAAGGTTCAGGTGCCCTCACTGGTGGAATGATCCAGCCGGATGCCAGCCAGAAGCCCCTCAGATAAAACCTCCCAGAGGTAAGGCTAGAGAGAGAGAAGGGTGAGAAGAAGAAGGATGTGCGCTGCCTCTGCTTTCACCGAGAGGCACCTTTATGCTCCAGCACCCTGGGAACCGAAAAGAGGGTGTTTTGGGGCTGAACAATTCTGAAACTTTAACTTTCGGAAGTTTGTGTGAACGCTTCTGCCTGGTTCTTTTGCAGCATGTGCAGGTTTCCACCCAGAACTCAAAGCAAAACTGCTGAAACCACAGGCTTTTACAGAATCTCCATCCAAAATAACTACCTTAGCACAGGTTTGCTCAAAATTCAAATCTCCCTTGTAGGCAAGGCACAGGGTTTCAGGTGAGAAAAACAGCGTCTGGGGGCCCCAGGGGGGCAGACTAGAGAGAGAGGGAACAGGCAAGTCAGGAGCCCAGCCCAGCTTGTCCAAGCAGCAGACCATACTTGGTGCAGCCCAGAAGCTCTGCATATCCATCGCTTGAACCACCAGACCTGTTTCTGAGCCGTCAGCATTTTGGAATGTAAATCCCTGTACGTGACAATGAGGTTATTTGCTTTATTACCACATCTGTTTGCTGCTCACTGTGAAAAAGGACCACAAACCTTTCCAACACTTGTATGGATGCATGATGAGCTTTCTGCTCCCCCTACTCTGTTGCTGCTCTGTGGGTTGAGCACCCTGCAGCCTACCCATGCTCCAGCCATGACCTTGTGCCTTCCCCCTCTGTTGTAATCCAAGCTGGGAGCCTACTTCACTTACTCTTTTTAGCAGCCTATTATCCTTATCTGAAAGACGTAGGACACAATAGCACTTGGATAGGAGACCCGATGTCAGGAATGGCTCCCCTGGCTCCCCAAGCGGGACTGCAGCTTGACAAATTTCACTTAACAAACACCATCGCAAGCCTTGGAGAATGTGGGAACAACTCTTCCTTCCCTGTGTTGGTTCTGCTGCTTTTCTCCCTGGAAAAAAGACTCTTATGTGCCTTTCAGCTGCCATTCAGGGCTGCCAGAACAGCCATAAGCTGCTCTCTGCTTTTTTTTTTTTTTTTTCCCTTATAAACCACAGACAGAAGAAAACCATAGAGAGACGAAACTCCTGAAATCAGCGTTGGTGATTTGGCTACTACACTTCAGTTCTCTCATTTATTTTTTAACCAGGCAGATCTATAGCAAAGATAAGCAAATGCTTAAACAGTTTGCTGAATCAGAATCAAGAGCACTCAGATTCTCCACTCAAAAGTTGCTTTGATACCTCAGTTATGCTATTCACTCTAAGCCGTACACGTAAGTGAAATATATATATATTTTTTCCCCATGCTTTTGATGTCAATATTTCTGTAGGAAAGACTGCATATCATGTCTCTAACAGAATTTGTTTTTTGTCGGCAAGACCAATGCTGCTGGGTGGTACAAACAGGCAGTCACCTTGTCAGAAGTGACACTCACAGTCGGTGGGCTTTGGTCCCCAGGAGCCAGGCTGCTAAAGGCAGTCTGGCAACTACCTGCTGTCCAAAATACTCTTAAATCTCTGGTCTGAAGACACAGTCTAGACTGAAAAAGGCCTTGACATAACAGCCCTGTCTCTAACACCAGATTTTCTCAATGCAGTAAAAATTACAGACTTACCTAGTAAGGGTGATTTTGCTGGCAGACCATCTCCCAGTTCAGTAAGTAAAATAACCTAAACAGGAAAAAAACCCATGTTGATTTAATTATACACCTACAATGGGATTTTAATGATGCAGAAACAGCATGAAAGAAATCTTTTCTTTAACTAGCATTTCTTTATAATCATAAGCTTCTAATGTAGGCCTGGCCTTAGGGACTTGTAGGACAAATTTAAGCCATAAGTCACTTTATGCTGCAAAAATCTGTAGCCATTACCCTTTGCAGATGCAGAAGCTAGTGCACCCTGCTACACAAAACAAAATCACTTGCTCTGGTTTTTTTTAAGAGGCAACTATTCACTGGGTTTTAATTTTTCCCCTTACAATAGAGAACAACCCTGAAGAGTTTTGCAGACAGCTTTTCAAAATAAACACGAAGGTATGCTGCTGTGGGGAGGAGGGAAAGAACAAGCTCTGCTTCTTGGAGGCAGGAAATGAGAGCTGGGGGAGCAGGAAGCCCCGCAGCGGGGACAGCGGGTCCCAGGGAGCACCCGAGCCAGGGCCGCCTGCTCCCAACCCCGTGCTCGCTGAATCAGTGCAACATCGTGCCCAGTTGGACCAACAGCTTCAAAGCCAGGCTTTGTGGGTTGTTTCTGAAAAGCTTTTTATTAAGGAAAAGAAAAAAAAAACACAACAAAGCAAGGCTTACATCTGAAGTTCCTTACATATGGCTTTATGTTTTAAAAATCCTGGCAGGAGCGATGGTACTGTAGGATATGATCCACTTAGTTACACATACACTTCAGTGGACTGTGAGCCAGCCTTGTGTTATGTATCTATTTCTTATATATGTATGAGCCAAAACCCTACATCAATTTCTACAACTAATGACCGAGAGGTTAGCGAAGGACAGCAAAAGCAGCCTCCATTCAGATAAACGCTCGTCTGAGTTTCAACACTGGTCAAATAGGAATTTTTAAACGTAGGCCTAGGGGAGTAATTAGAAGAGGTTGATCTCAGTGTTAAAACATCCTTCCTTGTATTTTCTCCTTGAAGGGCAGATGATTGCATGCAATCAAGTTGGAGCAATTAAAAAAAAATTACCATTCCAGCAGCTGAAAAGTAGCACCCTGATCATTTTAAGCTCCCCACAGCAGGTGACCGGAGGTGTCCTGTCTGATTGCGCACTGGGAACACAAACAACGCCAGTTCACGTGGCCTTGCCAAGGGACCCAACACTTCCCTGCCACCACAGCTGCTTCCCTCATGGTGGTCTGGCTGTCCACCCTTTCTGCCTGTGGCACAGGCTCTTCTAGGGAGCCCTGGCAGTGTAAGATAAGGGTCTTCCAAAACTAGACAGGCTGGCTTTCTTCTCTCCACTTGGCTGTGCTCTGGCAGAATTGAGTTTGGCATCAGTGCCAAAGCAAAGATCGACATGCTGTGCTGCAAGGAAGCAGGATTTCTGGGTGCTGGTCCAGTTAAAAAGCAAAACTGCCATTCCTACGCATTGAACAGCAACATTGCCATTCCCAGCTACAACACGATGCAGCAGTTTGGGTCTGTTTCTGGGGAAAGCATCACTTTGCAGAGGGCAGAGCCCTTCCCAGTGCAGTGTGGCAGCAGCCTGGGAGTGCTTGGTGGGAAGTAGGGGTGTCCTCCTCTTACACAGACTGCCACAGCTGTATTAAAACCAGTGAGCAGTTCACACCAGCTAAGTTGTCCCCAGAGTAACCAAATATCATCCTGACCTCCTCATGTTTGTTTTGCTTCAGCCTCCTGCTTTCCTCCCTTGTTCTGACAAGGAAAGGCCAGGGTGAAAAGAAGGAAAACATGCTTTCTGCCTTCTTTTGAACAACAGAGGATTCTGCAATAGACTGATCTGTGAGGCAGCAAATACCAGGAAGGGCTAGAACAGCGTGAAGCCCCTTTGGCCTGCTGAAGCTGGCTGGAACTTTACCATTGATGCTATTAGCGCTGTATGGGTAGAGTCCAGGGACTGTTTATGCAATAGTGGATACTTTATGTCTGAATAAAAGATTTAATTAGTGTTGGTGATGCCAGCCACAGCAAAGATACCATATTTTTTCCTGTTTAATCAACTACAAAAACCACCTCTTCCCAAACTGTTAAATTTTATCAGAAGAAACCCCCTTTTGGAGTCTGTACTTAGTTTTAGAACTGGGAGGAGGAAGCCATTTCCCTTGACATTTCCTCTACATAACCTTAATACGACATAATAAACAATTCAGTTCTGCTGCCATTGTTACTAAATGTAGCATCGAGATGCTCCTTTCTCAAGGGAATAATCCAGGCATAAATTTTCAAGTCTCATCATCACTCTGCAGCGTTCCTACAACAACACCAAGCCCTTTCCTAGACAGAAAGGCTACCGAGTCCCTTCAGAGAATGGCACCAGTTTTGGCTCATTTCCGCAGAAATAGAAAAGTCAGTGGTAAGGCCAAGGGGGTAAGAAAGGCTCCACATTGCAAGAAGCTGAGTAATCCTGTGAGACGCTGAGCTGCTCTGGGTAGGGGCTGAGGGCACACGGCCCTGGGCAGAAAGGCTTTAGCATCCTGAAGGATCAAGCTGTTACTACTGAATTCCTCTCTTTTGCAATCTGTCAGGGAACAGCTGTGCCAAAGTGGAAAAAAATCCCGGAAAGCTATTGAAACGTTCTTACTATTAAAGACTTCATGTTTCCACTGCAAACGGATAAAACTCCCAGTGAGGCTTCTGGTGTCTTTTAAGGTCAGCATTTGTGGCATTACAAAATACCAGGCGTTCTGCAATGCTGTACTTGTGGATTTTGGGAACATTCTGAAGTAATACTACAGAACAATTGCAACTTGCTTGTTGCGATTTACACCACTGCTTGCCCATAAGCATACGTAACACTAATGTACTGTCCTTTCTGCCACTTCTCAGTAGTGATCTGACCTCCATTTCCTTGGGTACGTCCCTTCTGAATTTGGCTCAGTTTGATCTGGGGGCGGGAGCTTCTTTAAAACAATCTGCCATTGCCTGCATTCAAAATCCCGAATGAAAGGGACTGCAGCGACTTGGTACGGGACTGCACAGCACTCTGCTGCCTTTGGCTGTAGGGATAAATATTCTATTCCTGTTGTTCAAACTGGCAATCCCCAAAATGAAGGGTTTAAAGAGAGGCATCACAGCAACTGCTGTCGTCTTCCTTCATCACCAGTAACCCCACCGAGGTGGAGGGAAAGACTGCAGACAGCAGAATTAGCCATGCTGTCTCTCTCTGAACTGCACTGCTTCATTTTTTCCATAATCACTAGCATATAATATCCCCCTTGGGAAACAAACCCTTTTACTAACAGAACTGAGGATCACTTCAAACTGAGAGGGTTTTTCCCCTTTCTCATCACTGCAGAAATGCACTCTGGATGGACAGATTTTATTATCTCTCTTTGGCAAGGAGAGATCAGACACTAAATGGCATTCCATGCAAGTGAGGACTCATTACTGCGAAGCTGTTGTTTCTTGCCCAGCCAGTTAATTGAAGCCTATAAAATTTCCATTGTTCAAACCTGGAGTCTCTCACAGGGTATGCCTGGACAAGGCAAAACCCAAACTCTCATCCACTGGACAGATACAAATGTGCACAGGGTGGAAAAGTAACCCAAGACTGTGCAATCTGAGCAGGTTCTGTCCAGGGATCTCCAGAGGAGGTTTTAATCCCATCTGTGAAAGTAAAGACACTGAGAGGTGAAGTCACTTGCCTTGAGGCATACAACAATTTAGTTGCAGAGCTGGAAATAAAACTGAGGAATATGAACATGCTGGACCATGCTATAATCAGCAGATGCTATTGCTTCCAAGTTCTAATTAAAGAGCTGTCATTACACAAAAAGCATTTGTAGTTTTCAGTAAAACTGATAAAGCTCAATAGTTTGGAGTACTGGAGGGGAGGCATATGTTTTTTAAATCTCCCAAAGATTATAACACACTTTTTTTTTTTTCAGTCTGCCTCAGCCTCTGCAGCTAGTTGATCCCAGTTATGAGGTAGGTCTCTGCTCTAACAAACGCAGGATCATGACAGTCCAAATTAAATAATGCTAAAAATATATAGTCTGCACTACAATTTCCTACCTGAGACTGTTTGTGTGAAAGAAACTGCACTGTAGCACTCTCATGAAATAGACAGAACAACCAGTGGGAAAAATAACAAGTCTGGGAGAGAACAGAAGCCGTTGATGTGCTGCAGCCATCATTAACACAGCTGGCAATGTTTAAATGCATGAAAATAGGCGGCAATCCAAATACAAATTAACCAATTTGATGTCTTGGGTGTGCAAGTGCACACACAGACACATGTGACTACCCACATTTCACTGCAAAGGGAGCTCCTGCTTCCAGCTAACGCCATGCCTAGCACCACTCCAGCAGATGCTTGGCCTGGGATCCAGCCCCAGTGTTAAGGGTTTGAGTGCCTTAGCGCTGGAGCAGCTGCTGGAGTTACATCCCCAGCTCTGCGCCACTGCTCGGGCTTCTGCTGGGGGCTGCCTCAGGGGGGTTGTGGGGCTGGTGCCACCATGGGGCTGGTGGCACGGCTCTGCTGCGGCTGGGTGCCAAAACCCGGGCAGTGTGTTGGGGCTGGGGGAAGGTGTGCCCAGGGTTGCTCAACGCCAATGCCTCCAGCTGAGAGAGGAGCAACAGAAACTGTCTAGAGTCCTGTCCAGCCCTGGTCCTTCAGACAGACAGCAGCTTAACACAGGGCATTGTGAAAGATGAACTGATGGGGCAGGCGCACTTCTTCCTGTTTCCCACAAAAATGAAATACCTCAAAGATTTTCCTACTATCCAATGATTAGTTGGGTTTCTTACCTGGTAGGCACATATTGCTGTGAATACCAAGGGGCGGAGGGGATGCAATCACTGCTGGGAACACAAAGAAGCTTCACTTGCAGCCAGAGACCAGATGAGTTTGTATGATCTGCATCACGCCACAAGCGACTGAGAGCTGGTATGTCGTCCCACAGCTTCCAGTATCAGAGGAGCTAGGGACCATTTTGCTTATTCACTCTTCCTTGCCTTCTGATTCATGACCAACGTTGCACCTGCCTCAGGAGCCTGCCACCGACGGCCAGCATGGCACCAGGGCCAGGTCCCAGGAGGAGGCTCAAAAAGCCCCAGGTTTCACAGACTGAGCTCCTTGGGACCTCTGCCCAGCCTCCGGCAGCAGCTGGATAGAGGGGAACAGACCCGGCCCTCGCAGTGTGGAGGGGAGAGCTGGGAGCCCTCCTGCCAGCTTTTCAAACTGAGTCATCTCCACAGTGGCATTGCTTATTTTAATGGTACAAAAATGAAAAACAAAAAATGCGAACCAGCAGTTCTACATTCTGTGGCACTGGTAGACAGGGCTGCCAAATTCTCCCTCTGCAGATGGCTGTCAGAAGATGTCTGCAGTTGCAGTCTAGAGCCCAGCAATGTCTCAGCTGCAGAGAAGCCAGCCTCTGTCCTTCACCTCTATTTTTTTCCTTATTTGCTCAAGTTCGACAAAGGCTGTACCAGAAGCAGGCTTTACTGGTGACTCAAGCACACGTCAGCTCCAGAGAGGTGCAGCACAGGCGTGTAGGCACTGGGGCACCAGTCAGGTCAAAGCCAGCAAGGCCTGCATCACTCCAACACGGTTACTCACAGCTGAACTCCTTCTACCCCCACCTTACTTGGGATTTTGTCACGGGTGCTTCTGGAGCATGAGAAAAGATATCTTAGAAGGATTTCTCCAAAAGCAACCAGACAGTGTTTCAAAACACAGTGTTTAACACAAAAAACCCTAGAGTTTCAGACAGTGTTTCGCAGAGCTCTACCAACATTTACCACAAGAAGAGAGAAAGAGGAAACACCTTGAAACAACACAACCAGAATTATCTGTAAGGTGCTCTGTGATCAAGGTGGTGTCCTAAGAACAAGGGGCCAGGCACATCAAAGTCTCTAGGAGATAAAGGGAAAAAAAAAACTGTCCTAGGTGCAGCTGAGGCCTTTGGCAAAAAACCCAGCAGATGAGAGAAAGGCTTGTATAATTGCTCTTTAGACAGCAAATCAGGGCAGGTTTCAGGAACTGGGAAAGCAAAGCAATTCTGCTGCAGTGCCTGGGAGGCAAGGCACAGGGTCTTTGCCCCCTGGGACAGCTGCCTCCTGTGACTTTGCCCTGTTCACATAAGCCAGAGGGGGCCAGCTGGCAGGTCAGAGTATTCTCCAGAAAGCAACAAGGTACTTGCCACGGTGCCTTGCAATGCACATGCCCTTAGTGCATCATTATGAGCAACAGAGTTTAGAGCTATGTATGTTTCTGTTCCCAGGCAGATATAGCATTGTGGCTACTTGATCTATACTTGGTCAGAAATCATCTTTCAACTACTAGTTCTAGGGCTTTTTATGTTTATTAAACTCGATGTTTATTAATGTTTATTATTATTTGTTATCATTCTGTTTATTAAACATAACATTACATAAACATATACAGTGGGGCTGCAGCTGCTGGATTTCTCCCAGACTGTTGTGGACCTCTCAGCTGTGTCAGCTGCCACCGGGAAGGTGGCAGAAACCCTTGCACTGTCATTACACACAAGAGAGCACTCTGCATGCATAGCTGCAAACAAGCTGAGGCTGCCCCTAGAAAAGTTCCTGCTTGGCAAAGAGAATTATGAACTTGATTCTACAGCACCAAACAAACTGCCTGATCAGACGAGGGGTCACACAAGGGTTCAAAAAAAGAAGTTGCTGGCCTATACCCTAACCAGAATGCTTTGGGGGATGTTGAGCTGTGTTTCAGTCCTGACAGGGTGAAAACCAGGTCCTGCGTTCAGGTTGGCAAGTGGTGTGCGGTGCGTGGTGGGCACAGGCAGACCCCCTCCTCCCGCTCCCGCCTTCCCAAGCACGGCTCACCCGGGGCAGGCCAGGGCTGCAGAACCTCCAACACCTCACAAGTCTTCTGTGCCACCAAAAGCAGAACATTACACGGTGTGCTTTCCAAAAAAAGCACTTGAAAAAGTAAGGACTTTTTCCTCTGCCCACTCAGAAATTAAGAGATCAAACGAAAAATCCTGACTGAAGTAAAACGAGCAGGACTTTGCCACTGCTTTGAGCAGGCCCAGCTTTTCACCCCGAGTCTGTCTGCTCTGCTGTTGAGTAAGGAGAGAAGCTGCCAGAAGCAACAGCCTAGCCTGGGAAATTTGGAGGGGTTTGCTGGCTGGTGGCAGAAGCAGCAAATGCACAGCTCACTCTCAGTACAGATGTAACTTCTGTGCCTTCCTCTCTCAGAGAAGCTGAGGCCTCGGTGTTGTTTATTGTGGCATAGGAAGACACTAATAATCATGCCTAACGATGTTTAAGAATGGAGATAAAATTCTCTATTATCCTGGATTATCACTTTGTCAAAGGGGATGCTGGCAGACAGAAGCTTTACTGGGATGAGGTTTGCATTTCAATGAGCAATCTGCACCAAGGGCTTTCAGCTCCTCCATGAATCAGACCCAGGCAGAAGCAGAGCTGTGCTGAAGCATCCTTCCAAGATGCCCTGCAGTGATCAGAGAAGTCTGACTCCAGCCAGGTCATGGTCATGGCCGTCAAAGCTAGAAATTATAGACGGCTTTAAATGTAGAAGACGATGGGCTGCAGGGTGAGTAATTTGGCTTTTAGAAAAGCACACTGAAAATGACTGTATTTCCTGCTATTTATAAAATGCTGCAAAAGTACAAACTGGAGGCACGGACATAATGCTTAAACCTCAGCGCTCCCTCAGACCCGACATGCTCAGATCCTCTCATGAAGAGAATGGTAGAAGCACTCAACCCAGCCACCTTGAAAGGGCTTCAGGGGCTTTGCTGGGAGCCAGACCCAACCCCAAGCACCCAGGTAAGACAAAGAGAGCAAACGCGCAGGCGAGCAGTGCCTGACCTCGTGGGGACTGCACTGAGCCCCACACAGGCAAACCTTGCTGCAACCATGCTGCTGGTTGTCTAAACCAGCGGTGATTACAGGGGAACTCAGAGTGGCAGTTCTGTCCCTCCCAACCTCTCCCCAGCACCGTCCTTCTTCTCCCATCACACTTCTCTACCCTGCAGACAGCCTATGAGGCAAGTACAGCACCTTCCTCAGCTTGCTGGATGAGCCTAAGGGCTCTCCTTTTAGCAGTAATTTCCTAGCTGTTCATTAGTCTTGCACAGTGCCTGGGAGTGGACTGCTCTGAATGAGGTGCTTTACAAAACACAGTAGTACCAGTATGAAACTTTGCACAGATCCGAACTTAAAACCAATGCTCAACATGAAAAAGAGATTATCACCCTTTCACATTTTCAAGTCTCTTTCTTGCAAGCACAGGATCTAGAAACACCCCTCCATCATCTTCCTTTAAAAAAACACTTAGGTTTCCCTAAAATACTGTGCAAACTGTTTTCCAAACTACCAGCTATCTTGAGACTCACAATGGAGTCCCAAGAGCTGCTAAAGCTGCCTGTGCATGTGGCTGAGGAGGGTCTGGGAGATGAAAGGCAAGCCACATCCCTGCGTTGGGCCTTATTTCTACCATCCACAAGACTCGCATCAGAAACAATGTCGGCTACATAAATTCTCACGGCCCCAAGGAGCTCAGTGCAGGAGCCTGCTGACAGCAAAATTGAATTCTTCTCGTATACAGCACCAACCCTCTGCCACACTTCAAAACAGCCCTGAAAATGCCAGCAGCCACACTGATACAGTCACAAGACAAAACACCGGCTGCTCTCCATTTGCTCTCCAGGATTCAGCCACCAGGCTTGTGTGGCTGTACATGCCGGGAGCATCTGCTGTGTGTGCGGGGAGTGCACACGCACACACACACTCCCCATGTGCGCCCATGCTCACCAGCTACAGCCCTACACCGACAACACAAGCTGCTGCTCAAGTGCAACGCTTGGCTGAGCTCCCTTCCACCTCTACGGTACTTCAGAGGCAAGCAGATTGCTGGGATAAAAGCAACCAGCCATTACTTCTGCTGCTGCAGACCTGCTCCCGCAGGTTTCATACCTGACATTTGTGTAGTGCTCTTTCCCCCACGTGCGATAAAGTCATGCATGAGAGGAGGGAAGCATTGTTATCTCCATCTCTCGGGGAAAGGAACTCAACGCTTGGCACATATGGTGAAGATCCCATTCCCTGCAGCAGAAAGGCAGGAGTCCAGCCCCAAGCTCCTCCTGCCTCTTGCCACCCTTCTCGCTGCAGATTTGTCCCACTTCTTCTTGTGTGATCTGCTGTGTGCCTGGGGAGAAGGTCCTTTTGTATGGCCCTGACTTTACACTTGAAGCCTGTTCTCTCCCTCTTTAATTCTTTGTCGTTTAGGCTGGGTAACCCTTATTTAAGTTGCTCCATACAGAAGATGGTGCAGGGGAGTAGTGCTGCTATTGCTTTTGCCAAGGTTTCCCACTATTATTTTTTCTGCTCTTCTCTAGTGTGATCCACCACTTGAAACTAGAGCCTGCAAAACCCAGACCCAGAATTTCAGCTGTAGCCATACCTCTGCTGATCATGGCCAGGAAATCACTTGTATGGGTCTTACCAGCTACACTGCTGCTCATCTGAGCCAATGTGACCAGCCCCGTGCTTAGTCCCTTGCTATGTAATGTGAATGTACAGTTTCCCTGCACCTCAGCAAGGCAAAGGCAGTCAGGAACTTGGGGAGACAAGTGTGTGGGGTGCTCCCTGATTATATCCCCATTTCTCTCCATGTCCATCCCTACATGGCAGGGGAAAAGGAGGTTTGAAAAGCATTTTCCTTTGCAAGCCACCAGGTTCTGAAAGCCCCCTGGCAAACACAGCCCCAGCACAGTTGCCTGCACCGAACAAAGGGCAGCAATGGCTGCAGCTGCAAACAAGGTGTGGAGGCAGCAGAGCCTGCATGCATTTCACAGGTAAAACCTTAATAGACTAAGCACGCAGAGTGGGTTGGCACAGCTGCCATCCTCTCGCTGTCTCTCTGCTCTCCACAAAACTGCCCAGTTTGTGCTTTGCTGCCCCGAGCGGAGGAGACGCACTGCTGGCCGGGCTATACACCTTCCTTCGCCTCGGCTGAGCTGCCCCAGAGACAAGGGTCAAGGTTTAACCTGCCCCTCTCCACCTCCCCTCGCTGCCCAGGAGCAGGGCTTGCCCTCCCCAGTTAACACCACTCATCATCACTGCTTCAACATTTCTGGTACACAGCCAGCCTTCACAGATGGCCATGGAGCAGAGTTTTCAATACAAGAAACAGTTGAAACAACAAAAACCCTGCCGAAGCTGATTCAGCTCGTGAGCCTGCATCCCATTAAGCAAGTCATTTTTTCCAGTTATTCGGCGCAGGAACCGCGTGGTTGGGTACGGCTTCCCGGGCAGCGGCTGGCCACGCTGAATCACCTCTCCCAGTCAGGCTGCCGGCAGCCAGCTGTCTCCGAGCTGGACCAAAGTTTCTCCTTCTGCACCAGGAAACAAGTCCTTGTGACAACAAGTCCTTGTGACAAGGACTTCGAGCCAATTTTATACTGAAGCTACACTGGCAATCCAGCATGTTTCATCCACTAGCAGCCCTCTGAAGAGCACACTGCTGCATTTTGAGAAAGTGATTCTGGTCAGTGGAGACCTGCCTAATGCGAAAAGGAGGGAGTTTCTTAATGTCTCCGGCAGACACCTCCAGAAAACAACAGAGGCGACTGCAATGCCTTGTGGGGTACAAGGGGCAGCACAGCTCCCGAGGAGTTGAAGGGGTGCACACACCAGCTGCAGCTCTTGCACGCAGACCATTGCCACCCAGAGCCAGGGCAGACAGATTAAAACCACTGTTCCCTCCTTTGCATCATGTCCCAGCTTACTCACGCTGTCTCACGGACAACATCACACAGTCTTGTCTCTTTGAGACATCCTAACTCAGAGTACCAAAAAACTCTCAAAATCGAATAAAACCTACAAGCTGGTGGAAAAGCTCTACAACTGTTTTTCTCCTTGATCACTGCTGGGGTTTTTGCTGTTCATGAAGTAACACAATCTCCAGAGAGGATGTGGTTTGTGCCATTCTGTGTGTCACCCATCCACAGAAGATGCTAGACTGAAACAGTCATCAGCTGGGAGATTTCAAGCAGGACTTTTTAAAAAAAGCATATATTTTTTAAGGTGGGTAGATAACTCCAGGGAGTCACAAAGATCCCATAGGAAATTAGAAATAAAACTCCCATCCAGAAAGAGAGGTGATAGGAACTGAATGTAACTGCATCTTAAGTGACTGGCTGCCTTTGAAAACATGTCCTTTAGTCACTTATCTCAAGCCACCGTTGCTTTTAATTTACCTTGTGAGGCTCTAACTCAAGGAACAGCTTGTAATTACTACTGACATATAGTAAGACACACCGAATTGTGAGTTTTAGTAACAATAGGATAAATATTAACTGGCTAACCATTTTGCAATTGTTAAGCAAAGTCTAGAGATATGGGAGTTTGCTTAACAAAACAGTTCAGAGAGTCTGCCGTAGCCCTGGACATACTTGGAAGTCATAGCCAGGTTGCATTGGAATCACATGAAGAATATGTTGCTAGAATTACCAAACTGTTTGAGGATTTGACCTCTGGAGCAGACTGATGAATGGTTTTGAATTGAAAATGAAGGCTCTTATCCACTGTGCAAACACCTATTTGTTGGAAACATGAGGAGTCCTGTAACTGATTACGCCAAATCTGATAGAGATCACAGAGCTGATCCACAGACACAGACATGTGCAGGATCCGTTCTGTGCCCTGACACAGTGTCAAACGTTGACCATGAAGCTTCGAATGACCCTTGGGTGTTTCACCAGCTACTAACCTTTAGAGAAGCCCAAAATGTCCTGCTCACTTTCATGGGGCTCAGCCTCTATACCTAGAGATTTCTGCTGCTTTTTTTTTCTATTTTCTTATACATTTGACAGTTATCAAAATAGCATACTTATTTGACAGCATGAAGCAACAAGCACCCATGTAATGAATTTTACAAGCATTTCTGTACGGCTTACAGACAGTTTCCCCAAAGGAACCATCAGCAGCCCGGTGCTGCACTCACGTACACATGTTCTCTTGTCATTGCCTTCCCTGGGAACCATGCACTATGCATGCCACAGCAAAAATTGGCCTTAGCTCCTCATTAAACACTCTGTTCAGCTGCATTTTGTTTTTGCCAGATTACAGTGTTTTGAATTTGGATGAACGAGTATTACATTACAGGATGGCATCTGATCTAGATAATCTGAAGCCAAAGCAGCACTAATCTTGCACCAAATCCATGTCAACATACTTACTCATGTCTCCTGGGTTAGGGAATGCAGCACTTTCCCTTCAGCTTGAGGTTGAACCAAAAATACCAAAGAGACGCTGGCAGAAACTGTAATTATAAATGAAGACATCACGAAACTAGCCCTGCATAAAACCGAGATCATGCTCCAGCCTTGAGCTGGCTGCTGCATTAGAATTACTGAGCAAAACAAGTACAAAATCTATCAGTATCACTGGGACACATTACCTTTGTTTCATACCCCTACCACAAGCCATTATAATAAATCTATAAAGTGTTACAGTAAAATAAAAGTTGGCAAGCCATACACAACCAGGATTTTTTACTTTAAGAAATTTAAAACTTGGTTTTACCCATTTCCTGGTACAGGACAGGATGGTTTTAGCCCATATAAAAACACACATTTTCATTAGCTATCAGCTACATCATGTTTAAACACTGATTTAAAGACTGAATCACTTCAAATATTTTTCTTCCTTTGGGCTAAGTATTTATTTTGGAGATGGTCCATTGGCTATCCGGTAAACAGTATACTTCACAAAATGACCTGTTTCCTCCCCATGTGGCCAGACCATTTAGAGGAGATGTTCACTCTCTTCCTGTAAGTAATGCTTGTGGAAGAATTTTCCACTGTGAAGCAGGTCAAGAGCCAGCAAACAGCCCTGAAGCTCTGTGCAAAACCTGCACGGCCGGGCAATGCAGAGAAAGCCCACACCGAACCATCGGGGAAGGGAAAGCTGGAGTGACAGCACCTTCCCAGAACCACTGGATAAGTTTTGCCTGCTAGAAGCACTTTTCCTAAAAAGTGTAACAAAAAGGTATTAAGAGAATCAAATTTTTCCTAAAGCCCAAAGACACAAGACTATGTAATTGCAGAGAACCCTCTATAGCAGCAGACTTAGAGACTTGAATCCCAAAAATACAGAGTGTCTGGTGCTCAGCACTGTTACGCCAGGCAAACTCCAGCTGCTGCTGCTCTCTCCTCCCAGCAGTCCTCACAAGTCCTCTACTCTGTGGGGCCATTTACACCCATGAGTTTCTGCAGGGTTAGGTGCACATTAATGAAAAAAAACCCAAACAAATCTTTCCAGCTCTCAAGTGTTACGATATTAATGAGTGAGGACTTCCAGCACAAGAGCAAAGGCCACGGTCTTAGCAGCACTCTTTAAGAGGAAGAGAACCACCATAGTGGGTCACACTGCATCAGACCAACAGTCGGTCTAGCCTAACCCTGTTTCTGACACTGGCCAATAGAGGACGTCAAGGAAAGAGCAGGAGAAGAGGATGAAATCAGGAGGAATTCAGTGGCAGGTTTCATTGTTCCTTTGAAGATGATAGAGAAGACCCTGACTGGAGCACAGATGAAGGTACACAGCAGAAGAGCTATCTGTGAAGCCAGTCAAATCCTCTGTTTTCATCTTGCTCATCCAATGCTCTTCTTGTCACAGACAGCAAGGCACCTGCAGCTCGCTTTCCTTATAACTTGCCTCAAAGCACCAGGGTGTTTGGGAGGTACCCGACATACTGAGAATGCGCTTGTACAGATTGCAAAAGAGCAAAATGCCCGACATACCAAATGCATCAGATTTAATACCTGTAGCCTGTCTCTGCCAGAAAGGTACAAGAGGTACAAAACAGCCAGAAAACACCGAAACCCAGGTAAGCACTTGCATATCCTGGATTCCCAGACATCCAGGAATCACAACAAATGTGCAAAATATCCAGCTTCCTCTTGGATACAACTTGTAGGTAGTAGAAAGGACACAACTAGAGGGAAGCCTCCTGCTTAGAGCAAGGGTGGGATCTCATTGTTAGACCTGACTGAAAAGCACCCAGCAGACGTTGAGCAATATGACTTCATAGCTCCCTGCCAATCTGTGGGAATGTTTTGACAAAATGAGGGATACGAGCCAAGTCTTCAAGCCAATCTGGGGTATTGGGAAGAGTGACAAGTGGGCGCTATTGTGAGAAAGCTTAGCAGCACTTTGAAATCCAAAAGTACTCCTAAAATTGCAGATGGAAGTGGACATTTGCAGCTTTGTACTTTTGACCAAGGACACCACACCTTGTGTTAAAACTTCAGAATGCTTTCCTCTGTCCCCAGGAATGTTCTTTGTCTGCCATGGCAGTTGATTTTCCTCCATGAGCTGATCTCATGCAAGCTGCAGCCTCACTGGGGGTTGTGATGTGGTCAAACATAATGAAGAACAGCCACAGCGATCTCTCATTGTGATCTTACTGGCATTTGGGTGAAGATCTCCACACCAGTGCAGCTAGTGGCTGATGGGGATGCTAAAAAGTAACATGGCTTCTAAAGTCATTGATGTGAGAAGGAGCTGGTAGGTACTTTTACAACATTTTGAGGAGATGAATGCTGACTATTAAAGTCAAACATTTCTGAAGAAACATAATGTAAATAAACAGTCATATAACAAAAGAGAAGAAAGCAACAGTCTTAAAAACTACTTGTATTAATCTGTAGTCACTGTTGAACATCAAAGCTCTTTTGCAGCTTTGTTGTCTCAAACCCAGAGAGGTAAATAATATGTTGTGCTATAGCTGTTTGTTCTTTAGGACAAACATGGGATATTATATTTTCATTTAAAGATATAATCTTGAATGCTTATGAGGTGTTACTTGCTTACAAGAAGAAAGCATGCATAGTAAAGCAAGCCATATGTTACAAATAATAAATAAATAGAGCTGAAGTGTTAGCGAAGTCTTGCATTACTACAAGAAAAAGCATTTAAATCTTGAAGTCATTTCTGAAAGACTCTTAGAGGCATGTGTACAGACAAAAGCACCAGGAATCCTATTCTTGGACTGTTTCATTAGATTTGGCTCCCAACCCCCTCTTCACTGCCTTTTCCAAGTGTATTTTTTTCTATGTGAAGTATCTTCTGAGTAGTGTCCTTCTAGATTTCTTTTAAAATAAACTTCAAGTAACCATTCAAAGCCTCTGAAAGATGTACAGTTTTGGAGATAATCCAGCTGGTTTTTGGTCATCACAGGAGCAGTAAAGTCAAAAGAAAATAAAAGCAAAGCCTATCAATGTCTGATTTAGGTACAAATTAATCAACCTCACATTCACTGGATGGATGAGTCTTATAACTTCTTTTACATTGTTGCTTAGCTTATTCACTCATATTGCCTTCTGTAAGAAGAGAGATTTGGAATATTTTTACAAAAATGCAATGTTTACACAGGGCTTCTTGATACAGTCTTTGAACCCACAGAATCCAGCTGGATCTCTGCTGTCTGCGACGTTTGCCATATGTAGTTTAAGAGACTAACATCAGTAAAAGTAACCTGCAGTTCTCAGCATCTCACATGGCCCTAGCTGAGTTAAAGGGCTCTGACAGCTGGCATAGCTTCAAAGCACTCTTAGAACAACTTTATACCAAAACGAGCTAATTACCACAGTCTGCATCCAAGATCAGCTCTCATATATTATTATATTGTCAAGGAAAAAACTGTGGCATCCCTGAAGATCTGAAGAAATTGCCAAACTAATCACTGTTGTATCTACCCAGTTACATAGCAGAACATTAAAACACTATGATATTTCAAAGATGAAAAAAAGGGTAAAAAAAGAAACCCACTAAATATCTAACATTACGAAAATTCATTATAAGGGATCAAAAGCAGCTTTAAATTTGACAGCACTTCACTGTCCTCCCACACACCCATCAAGCACAAGCAGCCCCGTCACTGCCAGCCATTGTCCCAGACCCCACCCACCAACGTTTTTATATGCCCGTCTTGAAATAGCCTCCTCTTGCATCAGATGGAAAAGCTACACTGCCAACCGCACAGAAGTCGCAGCCCTCCCTATTTTGGTCTACATACCTCCAGAAGAAGTGGCAGCAAGAGCCGGAGAGCCTTGTCTGACTACAACACTTGCCACTGACTACCACATCTCTTGTCTTCCAGCCCCTTACTCTTCGGCAGGTAAGGCTCCTGAAGCACACTGCAAGAGACACATTTCCCAAAAATACATAGGCTGCACAGTAGAGGTAGTTACAAATATATCTCATGTATCCCACTTCCACATGAGGGAAGTGATTCAGATTATTTGTGAAAAATTATGAACTTCTAGATGAGAGCTTTCTGTTTGTTCTTAGACTTCAACCCAGAACTGCCTCTCTCTCCATCACATTTCTATTTGCATTTCTTGTTCACAACAGATGGGTATTTATAGGCTGACTTTAGAATTCAGTAAAAACAAAAAGTTTATGCTTTTCACCAGAAAAAAAAAACCAATCCATTCACAAAGACTCAGTTTAACCAATCAACCAAGCTATGAAGCTGTGAAACATCTCATCAATTTAATTTAAGACTGCCTCATACTGCTAGCCACATCTTGAAGCCAAAGCCAACGTTGTTTCCACAGAGGACGGGAGAGTAAGACTAGAGAGCACTCTGTGATTGTTCATCTTGATTTCCCCAGGCCACAGGACCTGCTTCACAGCTTCAGTTTGGAGGTTCAAACTTGCATGTGCATTTATCTCTAACGCTTACATTGTAACCAGGCTTTACAGCAGATGCCCCTGCTCTAAGGATGGGTGGAACCAGAAGGTCCAGGCTGGTAACTATCCTAAAGGTTCTTCATGGTGCCTTTACCTTTAAAACAACACCAAAATCGCCGGAGCTCTCTCACTTGCTCTTTGAGTAAAAAGAAAAGTGTCTGATCCTGACATTTGGATAGTTTTATAATGGGCAAAGAGACCTTATGGTAGAGGTTCCACCCTCATGCTCAAATATCTTACATCAAAGGGCACCGCTGGGGAACAGCTAATAGGATCCCTGGCCAAGTTCATAAGGCATTTTGTATCCTTTGCATGCAGAGATCAAGGCTCTCATGCTCTGCAACTCCCTTTATCCCGTGGCCAAGGCTCTTCTGAGGGAACATAATGCCAACTATAGCTATCAATTGTAGTATTTGCCCCAAGATAATGCCCTTTAGGGGACTTATTCGCCACAGCACACAGAGGAACCAGCACAGGGGGAAGACAAAATCTCTCCTATTTATTCTGACTTCAGCCCTCACCATCCACAAACAAGAGCCGAACTTGAGTTGGCAGTTTGGTTGATGACACCCAGCTCTAGTCAAAGCATGTCGGGTCTCTGCAAGGCTATTAAAAAAAATCTCATACAGACAGAATTTTTTTAATAAAAGCCACCACCATGTCTAACCAGCAAACAAATCAGACAGGATTTGGGTTTCCTCACCAGGGCACAGACGTCTGTCATTAGAAAATACCAACTTCTTAGTCAGCTGTTTGACTCTCCAGGTGTTTTTTTATTTCAGTGGAGAGAAAAGATTCAGCATATTTTGAAGTCTCCCGGTGTGTTTCTGTAAGAAGCGGGACATCCTGCCTGCTATGTATTTCTGTTTCCTTTTGTTTGCTTCAGGTTACACACACCAGCATTGCCAGTGGATTATTTGCAGTGCTGACTAAAGAGCATCACTGGAGGGACACATTGAGAAAAAGGATTCTCTGCAGCTGTCAACAGCCATAACATAACCACTCTGGAGTTATTACAACTTTCAGCATAAGCAGAGCTCAGCAGGACGCTGCTTGTTCTAACAGACCATGTCCACGGGTAATTATAAAATACGTGGTAGCTCAAGCTGGGGACTGAAGACTCCACTGTTGTTGAAAATTGTCTTACCAATTCTTAAGTCTTCTGCATTTGAGTAGAGACAAACATTACTACAAATGAACTTATTTATTGAACTGTCTTTTTTAAAAATTTATTTTCAGGTCATCCATCAAAGCAACAAAGTAACTCTAAAACTTTAATTTTACTTTAAATCACTGAGTGGACTTATTTACAAGGAACATGCAAAATCCTGTTTCCCTGCATGCCAAAGTAACTCAGTAGCAGCAGCCAGGTTCTTTGCACTAATTTTCTTCCTGAGAGTTACCAGTTAACCCCAGAGGTTCTCTCTCTTTCTTTGGGAAAGTTAATTCAAATCAGGGAATACTACAATTTTAAAGTGAAATGGATATTTTTGGATTAATACTATAGAGACTGCTGTTCCAGAGCAAAAATGCCTTTGGAAAGACACTGAGCTAATCCACAATAAAAAACCACTCAGCATGGAATATGTTTATAAGGCAAGTTCATCAGAAATAGTTTTAGTGGGGTGGCCATTCCAGAATAACCCTTTGAACTCCTGCTACAGCTGTGATCACTTTTCTGCTCCCTCTCTCTTTCTTCTGTTGCTCTGTCTCTTCAAGCATACACAATACATGCATAAACAGCACCCAACAAATCCTTTCCACCAACATGCCCTGATTTTTGTGCTGACATGTGTTAGGTAGGGAATCAACTGCCACGTCATAGAGGATTTGAACTGTTGCTGACAACCTTCTTAATGGGCAATGCCGTCCAGCCCAGCAGGGTTTCTCTGGAGTCTCAGCAGTAGCAGTGTCCCAGCTTTAACAGAAGGAAACAGAGATATTGGAAACTCAATTTAGATAAAAAGTGACACAACAAATTGACGTCAAACAGGAGTAGCACCTTTGTATCTTCATTCCTTGGTAAATACCTTAAATCAACAAGTTACTTGCCTTAATTATGTCCTTCTGAAGATATTAATTCATTCTTGCTTTCAAATCAACTTTCACGTGAGATATTGAAGTGCTTGGGAATAATTTGTGATGAAATCAATTTACCACAGTGTAAATCCTGAATAGTAGCATATGTACATACCAGAATACAGAATGAGGACCCCAACATTAATGTGCTAGTATCTGAAAGCACCAGCAACAACAAACCCTAGCTCAGCACATCTTAAAATCGGACACATCCAATTGGGCAGACAGCACACAGCTGACTGAGAACTTCCATACAACCAGCCTCAGAAGAGTTGAGAGCTGAAGCCATGGAGCCAGGTCATCTTATAGAGGCTGGAGAGAAAAATGTTGCCTAGACTTGATGACCCAGGACTGTCTGGGGGAAGGCTGGTAGTGCTACAGACAGAGATTTCTTCTCGCTTTTTCAGTTTCATTCACAAGGTTAAGGATGCTTGTTACTCATATTTACTATGAGAATATTGTCCAATCACTCCCTACCCAAGTGGTGAAGCATTATTCTGTGCATCCAAATTCATCCTTATTAGGACAAAACTGGAACAAGTTTCTTATGTGAGGAACTTCTATTGCTACTGTCATGTCACAGAAAATGGGGCAAATTTATTTCTGCTTTTAAAAACAAACAAACAGAAAAAAACCTCACAACCCCAGTGTCAAAAACAAAGCAATACCAACACTAAAAATCTGCTGTGAGTCACCTAAAGTGCACATGAGAATCCCCAGAATTTCTCTGATTAGAGAGCAGAATCATGGATTTGCATACACATACACAAAAGGGACCGGAGGGAGGAAGAAACACTCCCTCTTTCACTTGAATGAATACCAGCTTAGATGGATGTCATATGTGAGATGCAAATGGATCTCGAAAGACTGTGGCCCATCTGCAAGTTATTTACCCTGCGGAGGGAGTGACTTGCAGCAGCATTTGTTCTTCTGTTGGGGAGAACTCACAGTACAACCACCTAACAACCCTGTGTTATAATCCTTCAAAACAAAACTAAAAACACCCACCAAACTAGGACTTGCGGTGGAGATGCTTTAGTCTCACCGGTGCGTGCCAGAGCAGGCTGGGATGCAGGCAGGACACTGCTGAGTTACAACACGGTGCCACAGGGGGGTAAGAGGAGCTCTAGGTGCTCCAGCTGCTTTCACATTGCAAATACACTACCAGAGCCAAAGGAAAGTGATGGACAATGGGTTATTAATTTGCATCCTGACATGCTGCAGGCAAGCAAGGGACTAGAAGGGCAGTGAAAGCCAAATGCTGTTAGAGTTGCTTAAGGATGACTTGGAGATGTTAAGACTTGAAAGTCCAGAGGGAGCCTCACCACTGAGCGACTGTCTGCACAGGGAACTGGAGAAGAAACCAAGAAAGCCTAGGAGTTAACAAGTTATTGGAGTAAGGTGGAAAACTGAAACTAGCTGCCTAAAACAGAACTTGGTCAGCCCAGTTAAAACTATTAACTTTAGTCTAAGATTTGCATTGCTTTTTCTCCCGTGTTTCCGAGTCTACAGAAAGCTTACCCCATTGCACTGTTATTTCTTTATAAACTGATTAATACAGCTGAGCTGGTCTGAAAACAGGGGAGAAGACCACTCTAGCTAATTCAAACAGCAGCGAAGGCTCTTGCAAGACCACATCACATCACCATTTCTCTGCGCAATGCTCTCATAAAACACAGGAAAGTCACGTTGACTTTATCAGCCACGTGCATTTAACTTGGCTGTAGCTGTATCAGGTTGCTACATGCCACAGGAGAGTGAGGTTGAAGGCAACGTGATGCTTGGTGTCACATTGTACTGCACTTCAAAGGAACTGCAGCTTCTGTACAGGAGAAAGCAATTAGCTGGGAACAATGGCTATGTCCCGAAATGGCAGTCTGGGCTGGGAGCGCTGGGCTGGATCCAGCCACGGCTGGCAGGGCTGACTGAGGAGGCTCATGGTTGGCTAGTGGGGACAGAAGAAAATAAACAGCCTTATTTCATACTTTCACCTCTCACAGTGTCTAAATAATGTTTCCTGATTTAAGTTTTCTGCTTAAACATGGTTAAAATTAGAAAAAAAGAAAATTGAAAGAGCTACCAAAAGAAAACACAGTGAACAAACCTGAGTTGCTAGAGAATATTCTCAGGCACTGATATAACTGGATGCAAAGGCAACTGCAAGAGCAGTTATCTCAAAATAGCGACGTTTTACAGGGTGTGATGCACTAGGGCTCACTTACACTCTCTCTCTTTAGTGACACCTCTCACTAAAGCACAGCTGCTGGGGTTATTGTAGAAATTTACCTGCAGCAACATAAGGTCTTACCATGGACTCAGTGTGTGAATCTTTATTTAGCCAGTTCCCATAATCTGTGTTGAACGCCGTGTTGTCCCGATGAACCGGAATGCCATCTTACCTGACCTAACCAGCACAGAGCCAGTCAAGGTATGCCTGACATACTTAACTGCCAGACTCTACATCTGCTGACTTACCAGAATACTGGTCTTTTTATTTCTTTTGCCTGCTCAGACACGTTACAAGTGACTAGCTGCATTTCATAGCACTTCAGATGGGGCTGTAACAGCAAAAGGAGGAACTGAGTAATACCTGGGAGCAAAGACTGCTCTGTAACCTCAGTGCAATCCTGATTTGATATATTAACAAATCATTCACAATGGAGAAATCAGAGATTAAGAGATTTCCTGTTTCTTTCTGTTTCTAAAGATCTTCATGTGGCTTCATCCCACAACGACAGCCTGTATTCACTAGCTGTCTCCTCAAAGTACATCGTTATCTACAAGATGGACTCAGTGCGACAGTGAGGGAGGCATCGCTAACCCTGTGTTACAGAAAGGGAAACTGAAACACCGAGTCATGATGTCTCTCCCCCAAGGCCATCTACTGAAACCAGTGACCATTCTCCTGGCACCAAGCACATGCTGAGTCCCAAAGACAGTAAAGGAAAAGACGCGCTGCCAACCCTCCATGCAAACTTCATGACTCCCTTAAAAACATTTTGTCAGAAACCCCCACCACCACACACTACCCCTGAGGATGCCCCACTGCTGATGTTCGCAGCAGGCGGAACCACCGCGCTCGGATGGAGGTTGCTGCCGGTGCCGGGCTCCTGAGCAGGCTCAGTCACACCAGCAGCACAAGGCTCGCTTTGAAGCACAGATCAAGTACAAGCTGTGATTGTTCCTGCGGTGCTGAGCGGGAAACCTCACTCCAGTGACCGGAAACAAGACGTTAAAGCACAGATTTCAAGACCTGTTGCCACAGGAGTGGCCTCCAACATGCGGCCCTTCAAGCTGTGATATTACTGGGGGGCTGTGAAGCACTTGTCAAGATTTAGTCTTTGGTAGAGAAGCTTGCAAGCAACAAGTTTGCTATAAACAAAACTTTGCTATAAACAGTTGCTATAAACTTTACAAATCCAGCTGTACACAGAAGTTGCATGTATAAACATATACACAGTAGCTCTAAACCCAAATCATTTTGACTGGAGGAGGTTCAGCACCTCCAGTGGCAGATCTGAGGAAACCTCTGTAAAAGCAGATGGTTCTGCTATGAAGGCTGGAACTGGAAGAAGGCGTTTGTCCATGAGCCGTATCCCAGCCCCTCCCAGTCCAAGCCAAACAGAAGTATACCAGTCCTCAATACATTAGTGTCCAGAGTGGACTGGTGCTGTATTGGTTTGAAGCCACTTCCTCAGCTACACTGATGCAAAACTGTTCGCAGGTCAAGCCTCAGAAAAAGATATTTCTAAAGTGCAGTTTCACCTGAAGAGCCAGGGAACTGGGATTTACAGCACTGTGCTCCTCTCACTTGGAAGATGGTGCTCCTAATCCCTGAAGCTCTGCTGCCTTATCCCTGCTACCAGAGCTGCCAAGGAGCCCTCGGGGTACAGCCTGCACCTACACCTCCACACCAGTTCCCCCAGCTGCACCCAGGGATCTTCAATCTCCGTTAGACCCCCACAGCCTTGAGGAGCACACCTCCTCGCAGTGTCCATGGGGAGCAGACTGCCCAGCTCCCCATGGCCAGCTGCTCCTCATCTAAACCTCCATGGGGCTCACATCGCTTCAGAGAGGGGCTGATCTTCGCCGGCAGTTTGCAAGGAGGATTGTCAGCTGACAGCCAGTTTTCTGAGGCTGGTTCTCCCAACCCTGGCTTAGAGGTCATGTCGGGAATGGAAAGACATGTGCGTGGAACCGAAGCCTGTTCACATCAGCTGAGGTTAGGACTGTGGACGTGTGCTCAGGTGGTGAAATCTGATCAGCTTCAAGTGTCTGCATGACACCGTGCAGTCAGAAGCTGGCACAGCAGCATTGCTTCTGCCTGATGCTCGTCACTGAGCCACCTCAGGTGCACCACCAAGGGCTGAGGACATCTCTGCAGATGTGCAATGCTCCGCCAGGCAGGTCCCTGGAGAGAAGTGAATTCATCCAAACTGTATTTGCAAAGGCTTCACTCCCAGGATTTCTTTTAATCTCAAACATCTGAATAACTAACTGTGTCAAACACTTCTGTGCAAGACGATCAGCAACCAAGCACAAGACGATCAGCAACACAAGCACTTCTTTCTGACGTCAAGGTCATCTGAAGCCACACAAGTTACGTCTGTTAGCTACAAAGCTTTCTGGTCATATTTGCATGAGAAAAAAAAAAAGCAGCAAGAATGAGGATGTATTCTGGGAAGGATTACTGAACTGGCAGAGAAGAAAGTACAATTTAGCACTAAAAGTAATGGTAACAAGGAGATTCTTGGAGAGATTCTCCAGTTATGCCGATGGGCACTGGAGAGGAATCAAAGAAACGATTCCTGCAGGAGCAAATCATGCCAACTGCTGAACACTTTACATAAATTGATCCTATGGGCACAAACACAGCTATTAAATGCTAAGCGTTTGCACACAACCTGACCAAGACCTACTCAGTGTGCCACGTAGCCACTAGGACACCGGGTTCACAAACTGGATTAGCGCTGGTGGTCTCAGTGGAGAGGTGACAGGCTGAGGACACCTGTACTGTCTAATGTACTTCAGGAGAACATTTCCCTGCAGCATCTTCTCAAACACTGGGATATTTACAGCTGCTACCCAAATCTCTGTCAGCTCCCCCCAAGGATGGAGGAGTGAGGACAGGAACTTCAGTGGAAATGCAAGTGGGACTATTGGTGATTAGTTATACTCTTAGTCCAAAAGCAAGCATAAATCTGGTGGGAATCTCCTCATAGACCACCAGCAGCTCTCTGCACTGTTCTCTTTTCCAGCTCCCAATTCATGGGCTAAATTCTCACCCTTATGGGGTCATTTTTTGTCCTTCACACAATGCAGCTGAATCTGGTGGCTCCTCGCTCTGCGGGCGAAGGTCTTTCCTTTTGTCAGCCTCTGTACAACCCTTTGCAGGGTTCAAATAGGCCAGTGTTTTTGCTAAGCCCTAAACAGAAATGAAAACACAGACAAACTGCCATTTGACCAGTTACACAAAGTAAAACCTCCTTCAGTGAGGTCTGATTTGTGGATTAAGGTTTTTTCCCTTGAGCTCTACACAACCTAAAATTCTCTTCCGGCAGCTTATCACAATTTAGCTAACCCCAATCCTTAAAAGACTTCTCTATCTCAGCACACCAAGGAAGGTCATTGTCAGGGACTTTCCAAAAGCCCTCGGCAAACCTGCTGCATGCACAGTACAGTAAGGCTCCTGAATTTCACAAAACGTCTGAGATGCCAGAATGAGAACTGGGGGGTTGGATGTCAGGAACAGAACAAGCCTGGGCATTAGTTCACTTTGAAACGTTTTGCCAATCATCTGGAAACTCATCACGTTGTTCCCGAAGCATGGAAAACACAGACCTCCAGCCAGAGCACACTGCTCCTTGTATCCAGGCTTTATGCAGTCCTAGAGAGGTGGCAGCAGCTCCCATGGACAGACTGGAACTGGTCAGTAAAACAAAAAAATGACAGAACTACTCATCAAATCCCTCCCGATTTCCAACTGCTTCTTCACAGACTATGCTTCTTTCACCCTCTGAAACATGCATGAACATGAGACTAAAGCATATACAGTCCAAGGGATTAATAAAAGGATGCCATGAATTTGTTGCAAGAAAGCAGACTACACGCTGCAGTAATGAAGGACATAAAGAGATCACCAGTAAGCAGTGTCACAGGCTTCTCTGCTAATTTTTGTCTATTTGTAATAGCTGTCGTAGCCCTCTTAAAAACCAGAAAACATTATCATGATGTAATCTTACCAGTTTCACGAACAAGACCACACTTACGAATGTACCCAGAAGTTTGGATAAGAAAACAGAATGTTTTCATTGTGTTCATCTAAAGACCAAAATAAACTCCACAACCAGCAGAAAATGTATTCACATTAACTTACTTGCAATGGAACTACAGCTTGCTAAACAACGCAAAATTAGATGCCGCCTGGAGCTCAAGCTCTATGAAAATATATTTGTGCCTCCTTGAAAAAATAAAAGATCATATACAAGTACTTACTAGCACACACGGAGTTAACCTCTGTGCACTGCCCTCTTAAACAGAACTGGTTTAGAGCTGTATTTGTTTGAACAAGTTAACAGAAATGTCAGAGGCCATTTCACCGACTGCACATGACGACAGCCGCCTTCCTCCGCTATCAGCAGAGAACAATTACACACTGGGAAACAAGGGCTTATTAATGTTGAGTCAGAGCAGGAAAATCTGTCCAGAAAATACATGCAAATGAAAGAAAGAAAAGACGGAATTTGCATTCTGTCTTCCCCCTCTTCCTCCTCTCTTCCCTCAAATAACACGAGCTAAGCAGAGGCTGCCTCTCCTACTCTGGCTGGAAGAGCCCCATGGAAGAATTTCGCATATCGACAGCCTCGTCTGTTCCCACAGCTCCCGCATGGGTATTGGTAGTAAATCGGATGTCTGGATAAATCCTAGCTAAGGTTAAGGACTTCTGGTTATCTCAGGGCAGGAAATGGTTTTCCAGGAGTATCAGGAAACAGTACATCCTTCCAGGGATGGGCTGTGGATAAAACACAAGAGCTCTTGGATATACTCCAAGATGAGAAGCTCTGGACTTTCTATGCCTGTACGGACAAACCATGCTGGTGTTTCCTTCCAACAGCAAGTCTGACGGCAGGGGACATGGCAGGCTATCTTCCTTCACCTTGACAAAGGACCCAGTGCCAGAGGGCTTGCTAAGTGTTGGACATGGTAAGGGCCTGCAGAGTTCAGTTTGACTGTCAGAGCCCTCTCTTCAATGCTTAACTCATTAACTCATAACTAATGCTATGAGTTAACTCACCAATAACCATGCACACACAGGAACTTACCAGTACCAAACCTGACGGATAAGATCACCTGTGAAACACCGAGTTCTCTCCCGTGTGCAGCTCTCCTCGCTGCCTCTCTGTCCACACAAGGTGACTTTTGCAAAACATCCCTGATTTCAGGGGGGTTCCCGTGTTTCCCCCCAGTGTGTTGCATTCCCACACCAACACCCTTTGGAGAAATCCCTCCACTGTTTTTCCCAGTTGCAAGCAGCAAAGCAGCCACAGTGCGGGCACTGGCAGAGCCACGCTGCGCCGTACCCAGATTTTGGCCAGTGGCAGAGAGGCAAGAGCTTCCACCCGTGCCCTCTGCGTTGGACCCCCAGCGGGCACCAGCTGTGCTGCGCACGAGGCACTGCGTGAACCTGGATTCAAGGTCAGTCCAAACAAAGGACGTGGCAGGGCAGCAGCCTAATCACAGCACCAAAAAAGAGGCTGATGCTTTTCTTTTGACTGTGGATCATGAAAATGAGTTGCACCTGAAGCAGGCCAGCTGCCAGCTCTCCTGGGCAAAGCCCTGCCACCGTGCCCGCAGCGCTGCGCGTGACACCACCCTGCCCTGACGGCCCGGGCACTAATTCCTCACAAACAGAAACGTAAGGGAAAACAGGGTTATGCCCTGCTTTGCTTTGGAGCTGATTTCCACTTATGAAACTTACTTGATTTCCACTTGTGACTCACAGCCCAAGGCTGCCATGCCCGTGTCTCTGCTTTGCCTCCTTTCCCCAAGGGGTCTGTTGCCTGGTGGAGAGGCTCTGCAGCACCTCTTCATATTTCAGATAGACAAGGCATTCTGAAAACACCTCCAACCTCCTAACCCTCTTGTTTTTAAGAGCAAGACTTACTCAAAACAAACTAACAAAAGAAGCACCACTTCTGAAATTTCTGATTACACAGTTAACTTTTTCTTTTCAGGAGAAGACAAAAACCAGGTGAGATGCAATGAGTTACTCTGCTACAGTACTGTTCCACTTCTTTCAAAAGACTTAATCATAAATAACCAAATACTCCCACCTCTTCCAGGAACACCAGTCTTGCTCTACCTTCCTCCCTCAAGCAAAGATGCCATACATAGGTCGCTTCTAAAGTTAGGAGGCTGCAGCTATTTCTCATTAAGGAAAGTAGAGGGTTCTACTAAATCAGAAAAGCTACAGAATTCAATGGAAGTCACAGCCCCATTTTGCAAACGGGCCTGTTTATGCTGTGGCTTTTCTAGATGTGCACAAAGAGCCCTGGAGTAACAGCCTGTGAAGGTGTTGCTGCGTGGTCCTTGGTGGTTCGGTGCTCAGGGCACATCTGGGCCTCATGGAACGAGGGTCCTCCTCTCCCTGCTGGGGTGACACCCAGGAAAAGCATTTGTCCAGCTCATACGTTTCACTATGGGTCCTTCCATTGCACTAAAGTTGTCATGCAATAAAACATTACCAATCTTACCCACTTAATTCTCCCCCGAGGACCTGCTCAGCTTTTAACATTCTCTCCCTGGTCTCGCCTCCCTCACTGCGCTGTTGTGCCAATTAATTAGTTCACGTTTTCAAGGTGCTTTGAAGATGAAGAGTGCTAAGTACTCAGCATTAAGCATGACTATTATAAAAGTACTGCAGGCTCTGGCAACGCACTTCAGGCAGGCGAGTGTTACACTTGAAGTTGCTTTATCCTTTTGCCTCAGAACTCCCATCACCAGCAGCATGTTTCAGTTACCCAGAAACACACGCCGTGTGACAACTTCTAGTCAACCCCGCGTTGCGTGGCAGAGCAGAAAGACCAGCCCTTGTTCATGCTGCACAAAACCCACCACGGTGTCAGACCAAACAGCAAACTTTACCTCCTGCCAGAGCAACTGATTCCCATAACTTCCCCAAACACAGTGATGGTTAGGTGAGGGGACACTCAGCAGCAAAAAGCCAGGCTATGGTGGGATTGTGGCAGATGATTAAGACATAAAAACAGGCAAGAGAAACAAGTCACAGGAAAATTCAAGAACAGAAAGTGCAGCAGCAGCAGGAGCCAGAACAGAGGGAAAGCAGCCTGACTCAAGGCTCCAGACGATGGGCTCCAGCAGAGCTGGCTGCAGCCCCGCAAAGATGTGTCCCCCTCCTTCACCACCTTCCTGGTCCCTCCTGGAAAGTGCCTCTCCTGGGTCTGCATCTGGGTCAGCTCAGTTCCCAGTTCGGCAGTCAGCTGCCACCAAAGCAGGTTTGCACCAAGATGCTGGATGGGGAACTGGAGTCCCCGAGATGTGGACACGTGTCCCCTGCTGCCCTGAGAAGCCCGAGGGATGGCTCGAGGTGACACTGTGCAGCTGCAGCCCCTTGCTCCATCAGACAGAGCTGGAGCCCGAGGCCCCAGTAAGCAGTGCGGAGCAGGAGGGGACACGTGCTGGACACTGGTGCCACACACCGGGCTGTAGGAGCAGAGAGCATTCTTCTTGGTGGGACAAGACCCAGGTGAGGCTGAAGAATGCCAATAGCCCTCTGTCTACATGCATTTGTATTTTTGATATATAAAACCACAAAACACACACTTTGGGATTTCCTCGGTAATCAGGGAAACCCACTAAAACATTTTTCTTCTCCCTGGCAGTGCACGCCTGTTGCCTGTTAGTGTTTGATATAGTCAATCCCTCTTTCCTGTGCTTTTTCTTTAAACTTACTCTCCTAAAAACGTTACAGTTGCAATTCTTTATGTACAGCATATACCCCAGAAGGAAACAAGCTGCTGATCAAGTTAGTAAATAGGTACATCTGTTACCCCATCCATATTGGAATGAGCTAGGACACCTTTTTTTTTTTTCCACAACTGTGGTCCTAGCAAGATCCCTGAAGCACTGAGCTGCTTTTCCCCAGCGTGGGCACCAGCCACCTTGCAGCAGAGGCTTGTGCTGGAAGCCTGCTGCATCAGTGACAGGACAAGCAAGGGGAAATTTATTAACAAATGAATTCCTGCTATTACAAACCACTTCCACTGCACTACCAGGGCTTTTAAATTTCATGGCAGGATAAGCCATCTCCTTTCATTCCCAGGAGTGCAATTGAAGGCTTGATTTCCATGATTGCTGAGCTCTTGCTCCAGCTCCCATTAGCTGTGGCAGAAGCTGCGAGTGTTTCGCTCCTCTGGAACACAACAGTTTGATGTGAGGAGGGGGGCTAAGCACCCCTGCTCCCACTGAAGGCTCAAGATGCATTCAGTAAGTTTCCACTCCTGTGCGAGTACATGCTTGGGGACGCCCGTTACACGCTGTTTCGGTGGGCTTTGGGCATGGGGCTGCCCTGAGCGGGGTGGGAATAGGCTGCACCTGCCCAGAAAGGTTTGACACCAGCTCTTGCCCCAGTACCCGCAGTTAAAAGCAGCCAGGAGCAGGGAGAGCGTGCCAGGCCTGGGGCCCCGTGGGACACAGCTGATCCCAGCCTTAGCCTGCAGCAGTCCAGAAGACGGCTGGAGCAACAAGCTGAGGAAGGGCTGGACCTCCTGAAGCTCTACAGTAGCAACAATTTCAGCCTGAAATTTAATTGGCAAGATTTGATAGACATCTGCCCTCAGTTAGAAAGAGCTTTAGAGAGACAGCAGATTCTTCAAAGTGATTCTCCTGCATCACCTACAGTTCTTCCTCCTTATCTAAATGTGATATTAGCAACCCAGCTATTGATGCTCCCCAGGGATTTAATTATTCGCCAGAAATCACTGTTTACTGCAGCCGTCAGACAGTGCTGGGTAAGGCCTTCTGGGATCAGACTCCAGGCTGCTTTATGGCTTGACGTTAGAAGGAAATCGCATGAAAATCAGTCTTCTTGTACGTGATCAGATAAATGCAGCCATCAAGCACGAAGTTGAAAGCTCTTCAGTAAAGAAGAGGTAGCATTTTTTTTTTTTCAAATGCTGTTATGAACTATTAAGTCAAAACTAAATCATGAAGTGCTTATTCAATCTCAGGTGTCTGCCAGACATACAGGCTTCTGTGGGAGGTCTGTTTGAACAAGGCTATTTTCAGCTACCCACCTGAAGAAAAAAAAAAAAAAAAGAAAAAAATAGATAAATAGAGAGGATTTTGTTTCAGTATGATCTAGTCCCACCACGTGATGCTGACTGTCTGTGATAAAATTTCCAGAGCTCAGCAGGTGTTTGGGGAGTGCCTGCAGCCGCCCATCCAACACAACCACAAGAGAAAGATCCAAAACAGAGGTCAAAGGAAAAAGAGTGTAAGAAGTTAGGTGTCAAGATGAATGATGAAACTAGATAAAACTTTTGCCAAACATGATTTGCAGTAGAGAAATGAAATTCTCTTTCCGGGCAAGGGCAAGCTGATCAGTGCCTGTTACCGGGTACTCCTCCATCACCCTGACAGTCACAGGTCTCTGCATATTCAGATACACGGGGACAACCAGACTAAGATGCCAGGAATCCCAGGCCAGAACGCAGCTCACAGCACACTTTGTCCATTTACTTCTTCCACATCATTGCTCCTACATTCAGCAAAGATATGTTATTCCGTCTCTTTCAGAGCTCCTATTGCCACAGAGAAGCTGAAAATCAACAGAGTGATGACAGAAATTCAAGCAGAACCAATTCTTTGCTGTTTATGTAGCCCAAACACCGATGACAGAGGAGAAAATTTCAGCTTGCTGTTGATGCTCGAAGGCTGAAGTCCCCACAACCCAGAGCTTTTGGCTGTCAAATGTTTCAGAACAACGCACTAAATATAGTAATGACCCTAAATATAGCCCATGTGCTGTCTGCATAGAATAAAACACCGTGCATGGACCAGCTAGACAGATTTATTTCAGCATTGGTGTCATGTAGGATAAACAATACATGCTTATCCAAAACTATTACACTGCTACAAAGGCTGCTAATACTGCAGAAACTTATTTTCAGAGCGAACTATAGAGAAACAGGAATTAAAGCAGCAAGGTTGCTAAGGTCTAACAAATGACATCAAGGAGATAACATGGGCTCGAGTTACCAGAAGACAGGAAAGTGGACAGATAAAGAGTCCCTGCATGTATGCTGCCTTCACGCTCGGAAAATAAAGCCAGCAGCGTTTTGCACAACTCCCTCCTGACTCTCTGCAGAGCGCTTCCCAACACGCAAGCAGAAAGGCTCGTGCGGCCGCGGGCAGGAGGCACAGCCCCGCATTCCTTGTCCGGGGAGCCAGCCGCCCTTCCTCTGGGGGGGCATCACTGGACCAAACTAAATACCGAACATTTCCCAGCAGGACTGTCACATGCCAGGAACTTCTTGGTTAAAGGAACACCACATTAACCTCGAGGTTTTTCCCACAGAAGCTGGGGATTGTGGGTTTATGAAAGTTAGGTCCTTTTACTTTCTGTGCAAGCCATTTTTAATCCTTGCAAACTCTACCCACTTTATTACTGAAATTGGAGCAGCCTGTTCCAGGGGAAGCACGTACTCAGCAGCACACCGAGTTTTGCTCCTATAAAGGGAAAGAGCAAAACCAAATCAAAGAAACTCATTTAGTACAGAAAGTTGCACTTTGTCTGTGTAGAGATATTAAATACTTTGGAAGATGTCCAAGCAAATCGGTGTGGAAAACTGACAGTTGAAAAATAACAATGATTTTATTATTTTTGTCTGAATCCTCAAAATCTAGTGCACTGTTCTATTTTCTTATGTAAGGAAAAACAAATTGAAAAAGCTCCACCACAAATGAACCAAAAGAGCTGACAGCCAAGGCTTCTCCAAAGAAATCTGCCACAAAATGGTCTGAGCAGCCTGTACGAGTGCTGCACCAGTTGCTGCCATGACTTGCACATACAGGGACTTTAAACCTGGTTGCTACTGTAATGATGAATCATTGTGTAACTGAAGCCTCGCAACTGAAGTATCATTTACAAAGGCATCACCCTCTATTGGTTTTTTTAGTTCCCTGTTATTTTTTTACTGCTGCAACCCCAGTCCCTAGAGAATGACCATAAACACCCCTAAGGTAGTGACCTAGCTAAACAAGACTGTATTTATAGTGCTATTATTTCCCCTTTAGTACATTTCGGAGCACAGAGAGAGCAATCAGACCCCGTGAGGATTAGATCCTAACATATCTACTATAAATATTTATCTGACTTAATTTTAGCTTTACCCAGGTCTTTCAGGGACACACAGTAGGCCTTAGCTTGGGAAACCAGAGAAGCAACACAACATGACCTTCTCGTGTTCAAGCCAGTTTCCCCTTACTATTGCAGGGTTCAGTTACCTGGGTGTAACCGATCTGGTACAACCTCATGGCCTCACTGCTTTTCACAGAATGAATGCCGGGACTCGCAGTCCTTGGTGGATGCTGCATTTATCGCTGAAATCGATGATGGAGAAGGTAGCAGATTTAATCCTATTTTCATGCCACGTAAGACCCTTTGCCATGACAATGAAAAGCCTGCCACTGCCCTAACCAGTGCCATTCCAGAGAGGGAGCTCCTTTCTGCCTAGCTCAGTACATTCTCATGAGAAAAAGATGTTCGTTCAGGTGCTAAAATAAACAAAAACTAAAATCTCGGTCAGAGTAACATCTTGGAAGTAAATTGCAAGTCAGTATAACAACATACCTTCTGGAGCATGACTTTGGATGTCTACAAAGTTTTCTGCCCACGTGCTTCACACCTTCTCCTGTAAACGTTAGTCTCACAAGCAGCTCCCTTCTCGGGCACAGTTTCTCAACAGACACCAGATCCTGCTTCAGAGCCTCCACACGGGCTCACCTGGCACATCTGTGCAGGAGAAGGGCTTGTGACAAAGTGGCCTGGGCTCCTAGCACCATCCTTCCTCAACAGCCCCAGGAGCAGCAGCTATTTTAACCCATCCTGGCACACGGATTGTTGGCACAGAGCGCTGCTCCCTCCACGCGTCACACATTGTCCCAGGCGTTTGATTTCAGGCAGCCTTTGGGGCGGCAGAGCCAGCCGAACGTAAGGCTGTGGGAGAACCAGAGGAGAACCACTGCTGTGACTCCTGCTCTCGCTCTACATGCTGCGGCCCTCGGAGAGGGAGCTGGCGCTGCAGGGTGGGACGCGACAGGGTGGGAAGTTCAACCACAGCCCCAAAACATCCGCCTGAGGAAGCAGGGCGTCAGCTCCAGCCCCGATGAACCACCACGGTGCTCATCTAGCCTTACCTGCCTCATTCACCACTCTCAAGGGTAAAATGGTGTCGCAGCCGGCTTTTAGAGGAGTTTCCCCAACTGCAGTATGACCAACGCAGCCAGCACCACTGCCCTGGGGATGCTGAGGCAGTCCGGCGTGGTCTCCTCGGCCATTAGTAACAAACTGACCCAAAAATTAACTTGAATGCTTGTCATGTGACTGATATTTAAGTATTGTCTCACGGGCAGGAGGAAAGATCAAGAAGGATTGTAATAAACTGCAAAAGTAATCAACATTTAAACAGCCTCAGAGCTGCATCCCTGCGCAGCCCCGCAGAGCTACCACAGGCTGGAGGGAAAAACAAAAAACCCAAACGAACTGAATCACTCGGATTTGGCCATTACAGGCAATTCGTCTCAGCAGAAAATGTAAACACACAAAGGAACCTTTGCCAAAAATACAGTGCCTCCCTTCCTCCCCCCGGTTTCAGGGTGGAGATGGATTCCTCAGAGGCACGCTTGCGAGGCCTGTAGTGCGCTCTGTGCTCTGCAGTGTTATGAGATGCTGAGGGACGATACACTTCACAAGTGAAAGAGGTTAGTTCAGGAACAAATTTTCCTCTTTTAAAAAGGCTTTTGTTTTTAAAATAAACTCTGATTATTTTAGTACTCCCACTTATGCTGTTGCCCCACAGGTGGGTCCATCAGCAAAGTGGCGCGAGGAAAAGTCCAAGCTGTTGGAGCTGGAACAGTTCTGTCAAGTGGCTTTGGTTTGTTTTGTCAAAAGGTTTTGTTGCTAAAGAAAACATGGCACTGAGCTGCACCTTGAGTCACGTTTGGTATATGAAATATTCTCACAGGCTGCCGTTCCCTCTTGCTCTCCCCACACAAGCCGATGTACTGAGAGCAGGCTGAATCCACCCAGGAGCCAAGAAGCATGTGACAGGTGGTGGTTACAGGCACCGAGGTGACATCAGGAGACATTTAGCTCTTGGCTTGTGACTTTTAAATCCCTCCTTCCCCGAACAATTTGCTGAATTCTCAGTGCACAAGATGATGCCAGCAGCACAGAGAGCAACAGAAACTCTCCCTGTGAGGTCCGCCTGAGACAGGGATGGCGATCCTGCCTGGGTCTGCGGCAGGTGGAGCTCACCCTGCGTGGGCAGCAGAAGCGGTGACGTCTCCTCCCCTCACACAGGCTGCCCCGGGGCCTGCCAGTGACAGAACTTTTTATGGGGCTTTGCTAACTGAGGAACAGCTCTAGGTCTTAATAATATTAAAAGCAAGAAAGATGAAATCAGGTTTGTGTTTGCTTTAAATGCTCAGCGCAGTCCCACGCGCAGTTGCGTCACCACGCGGGGAGGTTCGCTCAGCTCCAGAAGCCGGGACAAGGAGCTAAGGGCGGAGTGGGGAACGTTGCCACCGAAGTGCCTATGCCATGAAACAACACCCGCACCAGCCCCCGGCGGGAACAGCCCCGTCCTTCACCCCACAACTTCCCACTGAACCACCACAGCAGCAGCAGCGGCACTGACCAGGCTGCGGAGCCGGCTGCGTCACAGCTCCCCAGCTGAACAAGTCCCCAGGAGCCCTCCCAAGGCAGGCGGTGAAGCAGAGCCTCCAGACCACAGCACGTCCCAGACCCCTTCAAGGGAAGCCTCCTCTCCTCTCTTCTTCCCTGGGACTCAGGTGGCCATGGAAAAGAGCAGCATTGCGGGAGGTGATCCTGTCGATGGTGCCTCCTGAGCTCCACACAATGATGACAGCATCCTGGAGCACGGGCAGGATCACAGCTTCATGTTCTCTGCTCACTGCAACCTTTCTTCATGGATCTAAGGGGACCCACATCTCCTTAATGACTATTTCAAAAGGATGCCAGAGTGGATGTATCTAAAAAAATCACAGAAACCAACATTTTCACCAGTCACCACCAAGGAGCCAAGGAAACAGTGCTGGGCTGGCGGAACAGGGGTTAACTGGCCACGCACCATCTGCAGAAGCGCTGGGTTAAAATCCTGTGGAGGCTGCTCGGAGAAGCTGTGGTGCTTGAGGGGTGGGGGGGACACAATGGGATGGCTGCGGAGAGCAGCCTGCCTCCCATCCCTGGCTTATGGGAAACCACATCCGCAACGCAACATGACTGTGCCCAGGCAAGTTATCATCCTAGACAGATTTGTGGGCCTGATCTTTCACTTCTGAAAGGGAAACTGGGATTTTCACCATAGATGTTCGTGTGGTAGGAGCACTGCCTGCTAGAGGAGGGATAAGACAACCATTTCAAATGCAATTCAACAAAGACTTCTTGGGAAAAAAATCCAAAGTCTTGGGGGTGTCCCTGCCACTCCCAGAGTACCACCATTACCAAGATAACACCCAAGCCACCCACCAGCATCAGAAGGTGTTTTGATGTTGCACATCCCCAGCAAGACTCCAGCACTGGGGAAGGGCAAAGGCTGCTCCCGTGGGGGACTGTGTCAGATCGGGCAGGTGATGGGGACCACCGTGGGAGGAAGACAACAGAAGCTCCTTCTGAAGTGCAGTGCCCTCAATATTTCATATATAATCCATTTATCAGTATCACAGAAGGTTTTTACTTGTATAATTAACCTAAGTATTAAGTGAATAATTTGCCCGGCCCAGAAAACAAAAAGAAAAAACCAAACCCCACAAGCCCTGGCACGAGTATAGATGCATCACATCAGACAGCAAACAAACTTTCTGCAGTAAAACACAAGACACACAATCTCTTCACCCAAACAAGACCTGCCACACACTTTTGAACCTAAATTTCCCGATTTTGTACGCAGCCCTATGCCGCAGCACGGCTTGCTCCCTCAACAACCCGCAGACCCGCTGGCTTCTGCTGGAGGTTATCCACCACTCCCACGGCTCCCACAGCCCCAGGGGTTGTGTGAGCCCAGCTCTGGGCACAGCCACCCGGGATACCTGAAGTCACTGCCCAGTGCACACTGATGATCCCTTTTACTGGCACAGCTGCGGCAGTGTCCAACCGGTGCGCAAAAATGAACAGTAACAGCTTTAACACGCACAGTTAGCAGCTCTCAGGGTCTCTCTATGGCTTTGCTAACTGGAGGACTCCAACTGGGAATTGTTTTGAGAGGACTTCAAGCCTCTACCAGACCTTCCAGGCTGTCTCCTCCCGACCTGCACCGCCCATGAGGAGCAGCAGAAGCCTTGGTACCTGTGCCAAAGGTGGGTGATGCAGAACAGCCCCTCAGCAAGCTTCTGCACAGCAGCACGGCAACCTCCAGGTGGTCAAACACATTAGGGGATAAGAAACAGCAACAGTCACTGAATAATTTATGTGATAAACTATTTCTGGAGCATTTGGTCAGCTCTTCTGGCTATCATTATTTTTGCTGAATCAACAGCTCCCATCAGAACATATGCTCTCGCGAAAGCAAGCAGCACTGTGGCAGGTTAGGAAAGACATTTACTGAATTGAGTGCACACCCCACTTGCTCTGCTGAGCCATAATGCGGTACATACATGGAAATCTAAGCAGCTAAATGCTTACTCCTCCTGAAGTGGCTGTCTCTGCGTACACAATCTGTCCCTGCAAGGTTTTTCCATTAACATACTCACGTGTGGAGCTATAAATCAGAAAGAAAGAGAACAGGGCAGGCCAGCAGAAGAGCAAGAGAAAGAAGATACATTGCAGGCTGTTTTGCGAAAGGCAAATTAACTATTATCAGTTAAAAGCAGTCGTGGATAGAGCAATTCTGCACCTCGTCAGCCTGCAGAGGGCTGGGGAGGTGGAAGGAGGCTGGAGAGAAACAAGGTGTTTAGCTGCTCTTGGAAACAGAAACAAACATGACAACACCTTTTTAAAGAGATTAAAACCGTCGCTAAATACACACTTCAGTTCAGAATTTACCGCAAGCAGACAGAAGACAACAGTATGGACTTGTGTAGAGAAGTTAGATGACCCAAAGCAAAGGAGGGGAATGCAGCCATGAAGCACAGAAGTGCCCTGGGCAGGGGCCAGTCTGCACCGCTGCCCTGGTACCTCCTGAGGCCTCCCAAAGAGCTGGTGTGGCAGCAGGCTGCCCACAGCCAACACAGGAATGGAATTCACATGAGCCATCCTCCTGTGTCAGAAAGTAGGACCTGGGATTTTCTGGAAGGGAAATTGTCAGGTTTTTACAACAAACGTTCCTCAGGGACATCCCTCAATTCTCCAAATCTGAAATCCTTCCTTGCTGCCACCTTTCTCCAAACAGCAGCTGTGCGCCACCCTTCTTCTTGTACAGAGTTGGCAGATTTTCAGAAAAAGAAAGAAAAACTGCCATGAGGCATTGCTGTTGGACAGATGATAATTTGGTCAGCGCTGGGATTACAAGACTTCTTTTGCTAGTGGAAGAGCACGCATGGTACAAAGCCCCCACGCTTGCACCACACTCCGTGGAAACACACCTCTGGGATCCCCTTGGTAGATCTGGCAGCAAATGTCACTGCTGAACTTGTTTTCCCAAAGGCGTGTGGACAAGAGGAATCCCAGCAGATGCTGGGATCTTCAGCTCAAAGTACGAATTCCCCTCATATTCAGTATGAATAACACACAAACTCCCAGCAAGCAGCTGCATGCAGAAGGAACTCTCATTTTCTACCCTTGGTCATGCTGAGACACCAGCAGGGTTCACAAGAATGCCCCAGACCAGCACATTATTTTGGTGGGGTGAATCAGTTCACCAGCAGCGCAGAGCACGCCAGCACGCGTGACGAGGCAGGAAAGCTGCCAGCTGCCCTTCGGCTGCCGGAGCAGCTCCCATCTGCAGAAGCACACTGCCACAGCACCCACTCGCTATCTGGCACCGGCGGATTTTACACGTCTCGACGCTGCTGTTAAATACAGGAACCAGTTCAGAGCACAACAATAAAGGCACACGTAACAGGTTTAACCAAAGCTGCGTATTTTCCTGCTATGGAAACCAGTCACAAGAACCAAAAAGCTGCCCAGAGACAAGAATGTTGTGTGCTGCTCTCTCCTAATCTGCCCTGTTCCCTTCTGAAACCCTAAAACTGATGAACGGCGACATGGACTAGTTACAGCCGGCCCAAAGCAGTGCTCTGAGCTTTTCACATCAGAGCTCTGCCAGTGCATTGCCAAGGGTCACACCAAAGTGCAAAGATACTTCACCTGCCACCTCCAAATGACCTCATGCAACAGGCAGCCTTGCTTCATCTTCACAAAACAGACCCCCCTCATACAGACAGACCACAGACCTTTAAGTTGTAAGGCCTTAAGATATGTTTTTTTCCAGAAGCACGAATAATCCAGAAGTCCAAGCAAATGGGAGCCGGCAAGAGCTCAGTGGTCCACAACCGAACGGGAGAGACACAATCACATTTAGAAAAAAAGCTCAAAAAGCAGCTGTGAAAATTGCCACTTGTCCTTGTCTCCTAAGAGCAGAAATGTACAGAGTGAAGCTGGAGCAAAAGGTGAGCTGAAACCCAGAAAACCTCTGGAAAACTGGAGACAGCCAAGCAGCACAATCATCACTGGGATTTCACAGGTTAAAATCCGTCAGGAAGGCTTACATCAAGTCTATGCTGTCTCTGAGCATGGAGATCCACATCCAAACCTATTTTGCTATGAACCCAAAACTACTGGTGCTTCATGCCGAGCAACCCAAGAACCAAAGCTCTCAGTATTCTGTACTGCATGATTTTGGCTTTAGATATTTGCTACTCTATACATCTCAGCAAACATTTTCCTGCTTTCTAAACATTTCAGTAAACTCTTTACAGGACTTGTAAGCTATGCTCCCATCCATCTCACACCAGGCCCTCCAGCCGGACCTCCCCTGCTGTGTCACACCATGGCCCTCAGCTCACAACCTGCGCCTCAGAGAGTCCTCACACGCAGGCTAAACCCCAGTGCTGCCAACGATCCTTCCCATAAATTCACTACCTTGGTGCAGAATAAAATTGCACCTCATCTGGAGAACACTTCACAGACCATAACTTATGCAACAGCCAAACATTTCATACATAGAAAAGCGCAGCCCAGCCTCGCAAGAGCAGAAGCACACCACAAAAGCTCAGCCGTGGAGATGGAAGGATAAAGGAGTGACTAAGGGGGCAGCCAGGCACGTGGCAGGTCAGCGCAGGACGGCGGGGAGCTGCTGCACAGCACGGCGCTGAGCCTGGCTGCTCTGCCTTGCACCCCAGCACACAGCACACGGGGAGACGCACCGCTCGGTCAGACCGGAGGGGTGCAAAGGCACAGGATCCGTGCCCATGTGTATAAGCATCATATACTTTTGTTGTTGAATCCAAGTAATTTTTCAGCCTAAATTGCATCGGTACGTGTTGTAAATGTTTTTCTCTTTTTTTAATGCAAGTTTTCAGTTTATTTTACAGTCTTCTTAGTACCAGTTTTGAAATACATATATTTACATGGTTTAGCAAGAACCATCTGGAATCACGTCCTGAAAAACACATCCTTCTGGCAGACAGCTTGTGTACTCCTGAGTAATTAGTGTATTTATAGAAAGACAGGGTACGCTTGGGTTTTTGTATTTGTGAGCCCACTCTTCATTAATTCCCACATTTCCCAAAGAGCTCCCGATCATGTTCTGCCTCTCTCAAACTCAGCTGCAACCAACCCCTGTGTACAAGGCCAAGATATAATACCCACTACAAATGTGGGACTTGTGCCTTCATTCCCCCCACACCTTCTGTCCATGTCCTTTGTGTGTCCTGCACGGCTCTGCCCCGGGGAGGTGGCTTCCCACGGCCCGGCACAGCGCCTCACGCCCTGCAGATTCAGACACCCGCAGCTTCATCCAGCAAAGCCCCTCTGCTAGATTAAACACCTGCTAAGAGTCCTGCCATTTCTCTGCCTTCAAAACAGATTTTTTTTCCAACTATTCCATCTATTTCAGACTTCCTTTAATTTTAAAGCTTTTCAGGTTTTTGAACCACCTATACAACCTGATTTAACAAACATCTAAAAGCCAGACCCTCTCAAGATCAAAGGCCTTCAAAAAGCCAATTTACCTAAAAACTCTAATAACTTTTAAAAGCTGTATAGTCTTTTAAAATTTTACAATCAGAGTCTGCTGGAAAAAAACAAAACGCACGTTTGCTCAGAGTTCAGCCCCGCAGGATGCAAGGCATCTGTCTTAAACTGCTCCCAGAGATCCCCAACTCTAAGGTGACACCTTGTTTTCTCATCTGTGCCAAAAAGCTGGAGCTGTCATTTCTAGCTCCCCGGCAATAGCAGCTGATCCGCCAGCGTACCTTGGGTGATGTTGTGTCACAACAGAAACCTGTTTGGCCTAGGAAGGTCTGAAGAGATTTCTTAAGATATTGTGAAAGGAAGGCAAAAAACCCAGGGGATAAAGATAGGCTCAAAAGGAATTTACGAAACATGCCTCAAAATAATTTATTCCCTTAAAAAGCCTCCTTCCAGCTCACCTGGGAATTGTTCTTTCTATGCAGCCAAGTGTATTTCAGATGCAAGCTACCATCATATCCAGCAGCAGACACAAACCACTGCCATATCCAGCACCACACACAAAACCGTGCACTGTCCCGAGCCCCACGTCCGTGCTCCCAACCTTTCCCAATTTGCAGCCTCAATTCCTAACAGTCATATTAGCTCTTCTGCACATCCGACATAAGCCCATTCCCGACTGGCCAGCTTTTCTTAGCTAACGTGGTGTGGATCCCTTGCAAATAAGCTCAGAGACAGGAATCAGATTTTAAAATGCTGCTCTAGACAGCTATGTAACTTATGCAGAGGTGTAAGTATTCCTAATGAACATATTGCAGTCAGTCACAATGCATTACACATTTATATAACTCACATGATGTAAATCCAGAACTGGCTTTAACAAATGTCATTGTCACATGTAATAAGGGCATTTAAATGACTTGGAAAAGCTCAGTTAATCCTGCTTACTCAAAAACTTTGCTGGCTAACTGAAGGGAAAGTTGTCCTAAAATTTAAAAATACAGGAGAAGAGGCAGTAAATAACTAAGGAAAATGGCAGCCCGAGTCCAGTAAAGTGACAAATTATGAAACATCTCAAGTCTTGATACTGGCAGCGCAGCATTCACAGATGTAGTTTTCCCCAGCATCTAGTAATGTCATGCTATGGAAGGACTAAACCCTAGGGCAGACAACCACACACATGGTGCTGCCTGCTACATGCCAGCAGCTACTCTGGATTTAGTGTTTGAGAAAGTCTGAGAGCCCAAATAATCCTATTTAGTTCCAAGAGACTGAACAGGATTTGTAAAAGGGTAACATATCCACAGATTAGTGAAATGTTCCCAGTTTAAGTGTGGTCGCTTTGCAATCATGTTCAGAAAGCATTTTCAGCTGTACGTACCAAGATGGTTTTTGACCATGTTCAGAGACATCAGAATTATGTGAAAAATATACATTCACACATAGGAAAAAACCTGGGAATGGTATTCATAAAACACCAATATCCCCTTATCTACCCCTCGTACAAATCTTGACGCATTTATACAGGAAGGTTCTCCCACAGCCGTACGAACTGTCAGCAAAGGGATCACAGCACCAGGGCACAGCATCTTTCTTAGCAAAGAAAAGCCCATCAATATTCTCTAGTAATGAACTTTTCTAAACAAGGTTTTCTTCAGAAGGAATAAAGTACTTAAAGATACTATCAAAATGCCGGTGTTTAAGCAGACAAAGTCCATGCTGATATTATCTACAATTAATTGACTCTAGGATGATGCACTGATGCAAGTGTCTCAGCAGCCAGCACACGCTGTATGCCTAACCATACCTGCAATCACAGCAGTTAACAGGTCTGAAGAGCTTCCCAGAGCCCCTTGTTGACAAGGTTTTTAACTATAGCTTAGATGCAAAACTTCCAAGTCTTTGCTCTTAATCCTTTGTGCTCTCCACTACTATGAAATGATCAGTTATCATTCAGCTCACAACAGAAAAGCCTCCACCCAAGGCAACTGTGCATGGACTGGTTCCAAAAGAAAACACCGTCCGCTGAGATCACAAGAAAATACAGCTCTGGGGACTGCACTGACTGCTGGCAGCATCAACCCCCCCACATCACCTGAAGGGCAGGAAGGGACCCTTCCGAAGGAGCTTTCCACCACACTGTGCTCCCAAACCACCTGCCAGTGGAGACCCTGTGAAAACATTATCTAAATGGTTACAGCAGACACAAACCTCATTATCAACCTGACAACACCATAAATAACCTCAATAGATGCACAGATGTTACTCCTGTGATAAGAACAGGGGCAGTCAGAGCTGCAGAAAACTCGGGATCTCATTCAGCCAATATAGGACAACTCCCGCTATCCGTGAATAGTCATTCCCCTGGACCATCATTTTTTCATCCCATTGCAATTAAGTATATTTAAAGTCAGACACGGATATTTTAATACCCATCAAACTTTTTATTTACAGCAACATCCTATCCAACATGTCTATAGAGTAAAGGCAGCCAGATCAAGTCAGCTGGCTGTCAAGATAAAAACAAATATATTCTCCATGTATATCCCACTGTCCATGGCTGAACATGACTGCAAGAGAAGAAAGTGCTCCTGAGTTCAGCTGAAGGTATAATCCCACATGGGAATACTTTGACTCAGTGGCCGGCAGTGCCTTACGGCTGCTGTACTCAGCTGGACCTCTCTCTCCTAAACTGCAGGTTAACAAGCTCATGCAAACTGACCGGGCGCCAGAACTCGCTACCTGTTATATCGCTGCACTCCTCGCCCCGGGCTCCGATGGACCCTGCTCAAAACCTGCCCATATGGCAGCTGTATTGCTGCTTGCTGGCTCATTCTGTAAATTCTTGGAGCAGTTTCAGCACAGACCTGAAATTAATACTGGCAGTGACCAGGCACATCCTGTAACTGCACACTCCGCTGGGTGCTGGAGACCAATTTGTCTTGATAACTTCAGAGAGGAGAACAGCTAGTTACAAATCCCTCTATTTTCTACTGAAGATACCTGTCTGTCGTTTTCTTCCCAAGCATGCTTTATTTGCACATCCTATTTAAGAAAAAAAAAAAGTTATTTTCTCACGGAATCTGATCCCTGACTTACTTGCAACAAATAACTCTTTGGTTTTTACAGCAACGCCTGGTCACACAGTGACAGCTCAAGGCTGAGTTCATGTTTTCACTGCACAACACATTTCTTCAATCTTACACAAACCTACCACAAATACTCACCAGGGACTATAACAGGCTTTATACACCCTCATTAGATGAACAGACAGGTTGTTTTTTTTTCCTTAGGACAGCATTCACATCCTAGGCTGAGCGCCTATAGCACGCTGGGTTAAGGATCCTGTGTATTTATTCTGGACACTCACTGCTTTGTCCCCGCAGGACTGGGGCTTGGGTTGGCCATCCTTCGCCACAAGCCCAAACAGTTCTGAACGTGTCAGCCCTCCTTAAAAACCACAGGACTGTCAAGTCAATTTGCTGACTTGAAGGTTATTCCCCTCTAAATTGATTTCCATCCACTGTTACAGAGACCACTGCAATGTACATCTTGGGTGTCTCAGACCGTTTCTACATAGCTGGACTGTTACAAAACTTACATACTTTCCTGAAACTAACTGGAAAATTTAGCCTTCATCAGTTTAACTCTTTTTAAAATACAGGAGGTTGCTACAGGATTAAAAGTCTTTATCGTAGGTACTGCAAGAGTTTGATTTATATCCTATGTTCTCCCACTAGGTTGATCTAAATGTAGTTAGTCCCAATGTAAGAACATGTCCCAGTCATTTTCAGACTTATTCAAGAATCCAAACATATGTGGGGACAAAATTTGCAGTTCTATGAAGCCATGAGCTTTTTACGTTAGACTATGTTCAATAAAGCACTGGTATAAATTCCAAGAAGAAAAGAACACCATCTACATCCCAAGGCAATTCACAGAACCGTTGGGAAGAATAACAGGCAAACATTTTTAGTCAGTAAGCTAACACTCCACTATTTCTGTCCCTGTTATTTAAGCCTCTTCTTTCATCATCAGACATGAAGCTGTAAATGATCACCAATGTTTCTCAAAATGCCAGTAGGTATTTTGCATTTTTTCCTAAGAAAAAATATTTTTATTTCCTTTCCTAATCACCAGGCAAACCTGTACAGAGAGAAACAACACCGAAAATTCAACCCAAACGACCAGTTACTGATCTGACATACACAGTGTAGCAAGGTGGGTATGGAGAAGGGGTAATAACCCAAGGGGTGTCAATGTTAGTATAAAATGAGGTATCCTCTAAGAAAACGTGAAAAACCTATCTTTACTTAAAGAAAGATACCTTTCAGAATCTAAATTAACAGTTTCCCTCAAACCAACACAGATTAACTTGCTTGCAAGAAAGGAGAAACCCCCTAACACTATCAGGTGTGAACTGGGAAATGCACAAGCTGCCCAGGGTCAGTTTTAAATTGCACAGCTGCGATTTTGGCACTTGAACTTTTTCCAGTTACTTTTTAGAGGGGAAAAACCAAGAAAATTAAAAAACAAAACAAAACCCAAATCATGTTTTAACCACAACACTTTGGCTTGATCCTCCCTTATCTGCTCTGGGATATAATCCTCCCTTCACAAATACAGCATAGTCCATGTAGCAGTTTATTTTAAGCTCAAAACTAGGACTAGGAGATAGCGAGCTCATGCAGTTTAAATACACTTACCTTATTCTATACCAGTTAACAAACCTCAAAGCTGCTGGCAGTAAACATGATGAGAACCAAGCCTGCAGCAACAGCTATAGCAGGATTGTGGGGTTCAAAAGTACACCCCCCAAACCAAACACATGAACACTAAACACAAGGGCACCGAACACCTGAATGGAAGGGCTCGTACTGCTGCTGCCAAACCCCTGATGTTTATTTCCTTTAGGTATTGAAAAGGAGAGCGCTCCTTCAGTATCCATGTCAATTTTCCAAAAAATGGATTTATCACAGGATCAATAATAAGTCTTATTGTAAGAACATGTCCTGCACAGAATGTTTATCATACATCTTTACACTCGATGAAAAAAACCCAACAGCATCAGAAAACTGCCAAATGGCCAGGCTAAGATTAGCACCTCCCTTCCACAGTCCCACTCTGAAGTGAGGTATCTTGCAAAGAACAGGAAAAGCATGAAACAATATGAAATGAGATATAATCTGACTCAGCCATACGATATAAAAAGGAGGATATGTTATTTAATACTTTCACTGGTTTATAAGATTCTATTTCTCTTTCATTTACAACAAAGAAAGAATACCAGACGGATGATTCCATGACTAACAGTAACTGGGTGAATGCTACTGCTTTCCTGAAACTGTCCACATAACCCCGAGACACCCAGTTATGTTTGTTGGTTAACTAGCTCTACCACCTCTCACTTCTTCAGGAGTAAGCTTTAATGGAAAAAAAAATCCAGGCCACAACAAAAAACACTTTCTGAAATAAGCTTCCACTTAAACTGATTTTTTTCCAAATAGCAGCCCAGTAAGCTAAGATCCGTGGGCTTTTAAAGCATAGAAATACCCTTTAAAAACAACCGCCAAAAGCCTCAAGAAACTAAAAGTCTTCTCAAAGGATTTTTTTTTGATACATAAAAAAGGTTTCATGACAGAGAATCCTTTCAGCATAGTTTTACTTAATTTTATGTTATTTTCTCAACTACTTAGCTTCTACAGTTCCTCAGAATGCCCAGGAGTTTTAAAGCAATTAAAGATACAAGCTAGTAATCAATATCAGTTTGCAGCTTTTCTGCACGTCCTTCATGTCGGGACAGGTATTAAAACCCCAGCTCAAGTCAGAGGGCATCACCAGGCAACAGCAGGCGGTAGTCACATTGCTCTCCAGAAGCACTTCCAAGTCAACTACAGACAGTTCCTGAGCACTGGAATGGCCGACCCAAGCTGCAAAAGTGTGAGACATTATACCTTTATACCTATAAATTAAAAGAACATTTATCAGAAACAAATACCTTCTCAAGCATTCCCCTGAAACCATCTCACACACTGACCAGCAGCCGGAGCCCGGTGGGCAGTCCAGTGTCCTGGAGCAGAAGCACTCTCCTGTAACGGGCTGACACCGAGGGCCCCGGTGCCCGATGGCTGGGGGGGTAAGCACCCCTGACTCCACAGGGAAGCCACCATCTCGTGTCTAACACACTCCTCAGGCTGCAGCTTCCTACCAGAGCTGAGCTAGGACACGCTGCCATACAGGCTCTGTCCCCTCGCACCACCCCGAGGCACAGCTGACCTTCCCTGGGCCAGTTCAGGCAGTAGGCAGAGATGTATTCCCTTCTTTCGTTACAAATGGAGTTAAGTTTTCCAAAGGAAGCCAAGCCAATGTTCACCTCTGCAAGGAGATCGCCCTTCCCTGGCATCCCCCAAGCCACGACCACACCAGGGGATGGTGCTGGCTCCGATGCTCACATGGCTGATGAAGCAGCTCTGCCGGCATGCCTGGCAGAAAACACAAGATCTCAGAAAACAAATTTCCTAATGGTTTAGTAAGGTGACTCACTGAGCTGGGCTAGTTATCGCCAAACCCGCTGCCAGGAAGAGCAAAGGGCTGCATGAGCAGCCGCTCCTTTCAGTGGGCACTCCCCAGCCCATCAGGGGTGCTGCAACACGAAATCCACACCAAGTGCATGGAATAAGCGGAGATGGAGAAAAACGGCTGGTGGAAAATGCTGCCAGGTACTAGAGAGAAAACTCCAGACAAACAACTGGAAACCAGGGTACAGTTGAAGGATATACCTGAAACAACAAAACTACATGGCCAAGAACAGCTCTCAGTGACTGTTTCAAGAGAATTTATCCTGCATCCTGCCGCTAGCCAGAAAACCTAGTACTCACACAGCTTAATACCAGCTCTTCAAAGAAATTTTTATTTGCTGGAAGTTGTCCAAATCATGCTCTTTCTGGAGGAAGCATTCTGACCAGTCAGTACAAGAGCAAACATAGTTCAATCCACATTTTCTTTCTTTTGGCTTAATATTTTTAATTTGAGTAAAATGAAACAATGCCAAGTAATTCTCTCATACTTGGAGGCTGGGAAAAGGGATAGCAAAACCCGCCTTTGAGTTAAATAAAACTATCCCTAAGACTCCCAACTAAAAAAATACTGTGGATAAGGCTAAGTTCATTCAAGTGACTTTAATTACAAGATGATTGTTAAACCAATTTAAGCTGAGAAAACTCTCTAAAATTCCACATTTAAATAAGACTTTAAACGAGCAATTTACAAAAGAAGACAGTGTAAAAAATTACTTCTTTTCATCTTTGTAATCCACAAAAAGCCTCATTTTTGGAAGCTAAAGTAGACCACTTACTTAGTAAAGGCTTAGTCAGCATCAAACCTATGAAAGTGATTAAAACATTTTCACTCTTAGGAGTCTAGTAAAAATTTCAGAAGCCAACACATTAATTAAACTGACATAAAAGCAAACACATCACCAGTGAAATGGCAGCATGTTTCCATAGGGCAAACTCGTTGTTTAAGAGGCACATGGGAGGCTTTTACGTGCAAGTACAGCATGTTACCTCCATACAGAACGAGTCCCTCTCCAAACAGCGGGCTTCTTCCTGAGGTTACAAATGGAAAGCAGGTAACCCCATGTAGGGAACCAGTCTCCCAGCAGAGGCCTGAACTAAGAGGATTACGGGGTCAAAACTCCAGCATATGGAGAAAGGTTTTATCTGCACATTGAAGAGACACAGGAACTCGTAGATAACAATTTAATTTTAGATAAAAAGAACAGTTTCTCAGGCACTCAGACTTCTGAGTTCGAATGTTTCACTTTGTTTTCATACTTGCAAATGTCTACACTGCAGTCAGCTGCTCAGCAGAATATATTATCACACACAGAGCTCCATCCTGCTGCAGCTACAACACTGCCTGTGCCTTCCAGGCAGGAGAAAGAGAGGTAGAGCCTTTTTACAAACTACCAGCCTAATTAAAGATGACAAAAGCAAGGTCCAGGCTGAAAACTGTATCTCGGAGAACCAGGGCATGTCCTGAGAGCAAAATGCTCACTATGAGGCACTTGCACTATTCTACTCTTTTATAAAAAAGCAGAATCCAGCTGGGCAGGAGAGAGATGGGTGACATCCTTCTCACATAACCATCAGCTTCTTTATTTCATCTTATGTAACACAAATCCACATAATAAACTTTTCACAGCATCTGTCAATGCTTTTGTTTAGAGACATTAATCTAATTCTGCTTTCTTTGTTACCTTTTTCAAGTCGCATCCAAACTCTGTAGGACTGTGTGAAAAGTCAGTTAAAAAAGCAACACAGATAACATCTGAATGCTCTCTCACCACTGAGAGAAATGACACGAGACATTTCATCTTGGAAAGAAAGTGTAGAAAAGTTCATGTTTCTTCTAGCCTTTCCTCACTTTAGAACTGGTACTGCACCATCAAATGATGTGTTTAGAAACAGTGTAAAAGCAGCAGTGACTCTGGACAGAATATTCTCCTCCAGCGACCTCCCAGCTAAACAAACCTATTTCATAGGAAACAGCACTACAAGGATTATATCAGATTATGAGGCACTATTATTAGGATGTATTTTTGCACTGTGGTTCATTTCATCTTTTAAAGGAGACTTTCATCTCTGCGTGCAGAAATGTCTTAGTTTTGTTTCGGTGTTTTTACTCTGATATTTACATCACTAGCATGTGCTAATTATTATTTTTACTATTATTATTATTAATGCTCAGGCAAGACGTGGATTTTCATTCTGGGCTTCTAATGCATGAGAAAGAGATGTCTTATGTGATCAGTTAACTATTCTACCTGCAGGAACTTCACAGTTTACTCAAACATGGTAAGAAATATTTTCAGTCATCAAAATATAACAACATAGTAACGTACTGTCCATAGTCAGGAAGAAATAAGGAAAATCTAGGAAAAAACCAGAATTGTACCATACCACTCGTATGTTCTTCCAACCCTTCCATACCCTTGTTGGGCTAACCTATAATTTAATCATTCTATAAAGACTAGAATGGTTTCTCCTAATGAACTCAGTAAAAATCATTGATTAATTCACCTGGAAAACCAGTTACTGCAACTCTCAAACCTGAAATGTACTGTGCAAATAAAAACCAGCACTGTGACAATCCCTGCTGCAACAGTTGCTGCAATAAGAGAAAAATCTCAAAGTAAAAGGAAGTCAAAAAACTTTATTCACACCAGAAACACAGACTTCAATGGAATTTTTCTTTATCAAAATAACCCCACTATGGTTACTTACATCTTTGCTGTAAGAGAACTGTACAATATATATATATAAATATATATAAAAAAATTTCAACTTTTGTGCTTCCTTAATATTAATCATCATCTTCTTCCTCTTCATCGCTGATCACGTATTTCTTATGCTTCTTACTTGCTTTGTCATCATCCTCTGCTTTTCTCTTTCCAGAAGGTTCACCTTCCTAAAGGCAAAAAAGGCCAAAAATACACAAACATACTTCAAAGCTAAAATAAAAAACTCAGTAAAACAACAGAAAGACCTCAAAGTCTCTCTTGTAGGAGAAGTAAAATTATTAGTTCTTGGTTTTCCACTTTGTACTACTGTGATGCAGGACTGCTTATGTGTCAGTACTTTTTAAGTTCAGTCAGTGGTGTTACTGGTCTGCAACCCCATCCTGAGAGGGTCCATCATACAGCTGCAGCTCCATTTATCTCCACGGACATGCAACTGTATCTGCGGGAAACTGAACTACGGCACGCAAGTAATTTATGTCATAATTTGGATTTATGGTGTGTGCAATATCATTCTCAGCAAGCCTTACAAGCATGGGTAATTCCTAGAATTTGTAATGAACTTTTCAACACGGAGAAGCTTTCCCTTCAGGCAGCCTGTGTAGCTCTGCTAAGTTCTCCGACTACTGACACTTGTATGTCCTAAATTAGAGCTACTGAAGCAAAGAATTAACTCAGTAAGTGGGTAGGCATTTTGTTTATTTGTTCATTAAAAAACCCCAAAAACAAAAAGCAACTAAACCGCTCTCTGGCATAAAGGAAAAAGAGAGGAGAACCCAGTAGTTCTGAGAATCAATGCCACAGTTTACAGTCCAAGAAATATGATAGTTTAGAAGGCCTCAAAGAGCTGGTCAAAAGAACTCAAATAATTTAGTTACCTGTCTGCAAGTAATACCATACTGACTTTTACAGGCTGGATGCCCAAGTTTTAGCACCTAAATGTAGAGTCAACAGGTTGATTTTTATTCCATGTGCATTTACATCAGTCCAGATCATCCTTCCAAACAAGATTTTAAACCAGAATGCAATGAAGTGTTTAATCAAACTACAAAATCACTAGTTGTTCATGCAAAACTCATAAATTTTGACATGAAGTACAAGTGATAACTCAATTACTATTTAAAAAGAAGAGTATCTTGAAAAATACCTTCAGGTCTAAGTAACCTCATCCCTTTTTCCATTTGTTGGTTTTGGTTTTGTTTTGTATTTGAAGCAACATGTATTACTTGGATTTTAAGAAGCAGCAAAGACTGAGTTTCATAACTTTAATAAATTATCAGAGTTTCAGAACTCTAACGAATAATTTTTTATTCCAAGCATTTTACTTTATACTAACATATTAAGTTAGTCCAGTGAGTATCTCTGTTAGGAAGGAACTTTAAGCATTGAAAACAGAAATTAGTAGGGGTGGGCATCTCAATGATCTTCTTCCTCAGCAGAAGCATTCTCCTGTAATCTAGCTAGGCTATCGTTACGTGATTCATCTTCCTGATTAAATATCCCCATTACCTACAGTTAACAGTAAAGCTACTTGCTGTGGGGTGATAAAGTGTGTCAATAAACAGACTGGTGTTTCCAGTAACGGTAACAAATTGTTATCAGGACAAAGATTTGTGCTGTGCTGTTGACTGACACATACAAAGCCAGCCTGTGCACAAGATCTGTGTTTCACACATGCAGATCCGTATTACAAATATCATACTTCCTGCGTGGTGCCTGAGAGAAAGTAGTTACGCATCGCTGGGGTTTTTCGTAATACTGTAGCACCCCTCCGTGGCCCTGACGGGAATATTACCTTTAAGTCACGTAATTTTAAAATGGAGGCGAACATTCCTCAAGCAGCAGAGAAATGCTGTTGATTAGACCTTCTGAGAGACTGGCATTGCGAAGTCCTGACATTGCTGCATCATGAACCAGTGAACAGTGGTGTCTTATCAATAACCAGTTCAATTGCTACTAACGAACACTAACAGAGCTCACAAAACTACAGTTTTGTCTACATGCCTCACTACAGCTGTCTCCAGGATTACTGTCATATTTTCTGAAATATTAGATTTTCTTCAATACATAATAAAACCCCAGAAACTATGTCTTTAAAATAAAAACTAATTTGTATTTCTGCTTCATATTACAATGCCTAGTAGTGCGAATACTCATCTGATAGCACAAGAGGAGCAGTGTCACTGCAGCAAGACCAGGCATTCAGAATGTAGTAAACATCCAACAGGCAATAAGACATGCTTCCCAAGAAGGTTACAGGAAGCACAGTAAAGAAACGCACCTGAGAGCAAACTTATTCCTTCAAAAATTAAGACTCCTTACATTATAGAGGTATGTCATACTCAAAACTATGGCCTGTACCAGTCATTTGAACTCAGGAATTTTAGCAGCTGTGATTACAGAAGTCCAACTTGCATTCATTCGCTAGAAGGACACATAGCAAGCTACGCTGCAAAGTTACTCTTTTAATAAGAAAAAAAAGATGTTTTATTAGGGAAGAAGAAGGTTCTACCACTTCAGCAGCTGTTAGAGTAGCACGCTCGATATGACTTTTGGAAAATCAACTGAAAGAAATCTTGGGCAATAGTTACAATAATTTAAACAGTTAAAATAATCTCTTAAAGGAAATGATGATATCAAGTATTAAAAACTATTCCATAAGCTTACACTGACCTACTCAAACTTCCTTTTTTAAACTTCTGCATGATATTCTATGCATAAACTTTTAAATGAAATATAATAAGATGAATCAAACTAGCATGCCACTTTAAAAACACCTCTCATAACCTACAAGGTAGTAATAAAGAACCTATTAAGCTCAGTTAGTTTCTATTTATTATTCCACCACATACCTGAAGGGGACTATCAGCAGAGCTCAGTCAGGTCCAAGCTACCACTCCTAAGCTTGAGAGAAACGCAAGCACAGGTGCAGCTCAGGGCTGCACCATATTGATCAGCAGCAAATGGCAGTACTACAGAACTGGGGGTGTCTAAAAGAAAGCAAACTAATGGGCTCCTGAAACCAAGCAGGCCAGACACCTGACCCTCCCACTTCCTTCTTGAACAGGGCAGTAGGAAGCCATGAGCCGGCATCAATTGCCGTTTGTCATGAATTCCAAAATTCCCTCTTCTTTCAGCTTCCCAGGGTACACAGTAAATGTCCTACAGCTCTTTCCCACTGAAGCATTTTATAATGAGGAGCACAGGTCAGGAAAACGGACTGCAGAGGTATAGCAGATACAGGACAGATTCCATATACTTCCTGGTTCCCCTTCTTCCACTGGATGAAAATAGTTAAGTTTTAATCTCAGAAATGGTATCTGCCAATTTTGAGAAGTGTTATACTGGAGTGCTGTACCAGAAGTAGTGACATGACTTGAAATGAACTAAACCTCAAGACCTGATATACACAAAGATTCATTTGCTTATCCCCAGCAGTGTCAAATTACAAACCAATAAACCACAGTTTTAGAAGAGGAAACAGCACTACTGTTGTAGCTAACATGATCATGACCTAATGTTTAGGATTATACTGGGGTGATGGATAATGTCTATTTAGCAATGGACGTTAACTCTTTTTAACTCGTTTTTTTGACTCTCCTGTTTAAAAAGAGCAGAAATACTATGTGAAACTGCTTCTGCTATTTCCATAATAAAAAGGAGAGGACCATGTAGCTTAGGAGACAACACTACACTAGCATTCAGATATTAAGTCTTCTTACTCCTTGCATAATTTTGGTAAAGTCATTTTACATAATTCTGCATAATTTTTTCCATTTTTAAATCAGCAACAATACTGACCTCCTTTGGGAGTCACTCAAATCTATGAATTAATACAGTGTGTAAGAAATTGGTGATTAATTACCATGGAAAGCATGCCAAGTCAAATAATACATTCATCATAACATAAGCAAAACTACAAAAGCCTCAGCTTTAAAAACTAGATTTAGCACTCATTTTCAGTCAGGAACATTTGCTGTATCTCAAGAACAAAATCCTTTTCTTACCTCATCACTAGTAAGTTTCTTTGCCTTGAGTAGTCTTTGTGTTCTGTCTTCATCTGAGCCCTCATCACTGTCAGAAGAGTAGATTCTAGCACGTTCCTCTACAGAAAAAAATGAAACAACAAATATTTATCTTTATCTGAAATTGGTGAGAAAGAGACATTAAAAATCATTCCCTTACATTTAGCCCCACAAAAAGCTGGCACATCTAACTCCCGAGTAAATAAAATAAGCTTCCATGAACTGAATTCATGTCTCATTGTGTATGAAATGAACTGGCAAAATACCATCTTACCAGGACTTGCAGGTGAAATTAATCCATCTGAATCACACAGGCCCTACTTACCTGCTGTTCAGGTTTATTATTTACCTCTGATGCCACCTTTGTATCTGTTTTTGATAGCTGCTAGACTGATTGAATCATCTCCCTCATCCTCTTCATCATAGCGATCAGGTTCTAAATAATTTGCACTCAGACCACGCTGATGCTGCTTCTCCCGCATTCTTCGCTGCTGAGATTCTCTACGAATGGAAGCTCTCAATCTTTCTTCTTCTTTCTGTCCACAGAAAGAAGCAATATATATAAGATTGAGGGGAGAAAAAAACCACAACCCAAACCAGCTCAAGAGCACCTTGTATTCTACTGTAGCTTTTGAAATAATTTCACAGCAGCGTAAAGATTGTACGTATTCTGATGTTTTGTAATCTGTAAGGTTAAGCACACTGCACCCATGGGCAACAGCTCTTGTCTGTATCTCCAAAATGCACGCTGTTTTTCATAAAGTCATAAACTGTTCAGAAATGTCCAGCTATACTACAGTTGTGATTTTTTAGATTAAATCAGCAGATAAGAGAGTTCCATGCCACAATACCTTAATCATTTCTGTGCGCTGAGACTCTGGATCGCGACCTGCCATTGGCAAAATACGAATTTTCTGTGTCTTTGAACATCTATCCGCCAGAGACAGAGTCATCTTCCTGTGAGTGGCACTGTCCGTAGAGTGTGGCCTGGAAAAAATTGCTATGGGTTAAATACTTCTTCAAGGAATGTATCCATTTTTAAAGGATAACGGTAGGCTAGCATACTTAAAATTTCAAAGATTCACCTGCACAAAAGCATCATCCTTATTTATTCATTTATTTATGTGCATTGTAACAGCTACTAGAGACACCAATTCCTCTCTCAGCGAACCATCTGCAGTCCCATTACCAGCCTAAATAATCATCCTCACATTTCACATCAGCATTCCGAGACATAATCATCATCTTGATAGCAACTGTGCATCAGAAGGAAGGTTAATTTCAGGCAATATTAATATTCTTTCCGATTCAGATGAGGACTTACACTTAAAAATGCAAATTAAAATATACATGAAAAAATACATGTGACCTACTTATTGCAGTGAATGGCATACCAACCTTTCAAACCGGGACACCCGATTTAGGAAAAATCTTACCGAAATACTGACTTTGGAAAATGGCACATTCTTATTAAACAGTTAAGCTCTGAAGGTTTATGAACTGGTATCTCTGATCTTTATAAACTAGTTACCACACTCAATTGCAAAAGTAGTATAAACATTCGATACAGAATAGCGTGCTTACCTGAAAGTTAACTTTGTCTTGAAAACAGCCTGTCCTTGGAGACCTGTCCCTTGTCTGATAAATAAATGGTTGTGGTCTCCCTGCAGTGGCGCCTTGTACACGTCAAAGACTTCATTGCCCAAGTGGAGAGACATGCTAAAAAGAGATTCACATATCAGTTATTTGATAAAGCCACTACTGTCTATTTTTTGCCTCATTTATAAATGGAGAAAGCCTTCATGTTTCCTTTTTAAATATAGCCAATAATTATATTTCAATCCAAACTAAGCAGAGCATAAAATTTTCAAAGCACTGAGACTAAAAACATTTCTGCTGTGCAGAACTGACATCAAAGTCTGTTGACTTTCCAATTCCGCATGCCACAGCGTTTCACTGTAAGAACAACTGTACTCCTTCAATAGCAAAAAGTCCAAACCAACCTTCCATCTGACCATTTGACTATCCGCGCATTGCTTTCTCTGATCTCATTCCCTTCCTCATCTCGTCGCATCCGCCATCGTATTGTGTTTTCTACCTGTGGGAAAACAAACAAAATATTTTTTCTAACTTATACTAAGGAATACTGTGGTAAAATATACTCTATATAGGTCAAGAATTACAGTTAGGAAAGCTAGATAATTTGCTGCATGATGCAAAGAACTGAAGGTGAGAGGTATCGCTTTTACAGGTGAGATGCAGCTGTCAAGCTTTTTTCAAAATTTATTACTAAAATGGATCAACTTTCCTCAGTGCTGAACTGGTCCACACTTTCATAATCAGAACCATAGCTCAAAACCATTCTAAAAATACCTGAAATAGACTTGGGAGAAACGTGGCTAGATGAGTGTAAAAGAGAAAAGGAAAATTAACATTATACCTTGAGTTTTAACCTAGTTCTACCCTCTTCATCAAGCATCTCCTCATCTTCAAATTCATCTTCATAATACTGGGGATCAAAAGGTCTGCAATAAATTATATAATACAGTCTTCATTCTTCTAAAAATTAATCCAGATTATTCTAGAGTTGTGCAAAATAACAGGTGCTTGAAAGGTTTAAATTATACACTGCACACAAAAGTAGGCACCGCAGCTGTGAGACAGCCATTTCCGCAGTAATGTAATTTACTGCATTGATTCAACACCGCAGGAGGGCTCCCCAAGTGTGTTCATGACCATCTATTACAGCCACTTTAACGTGCAGACCCTCTAAATGGCTCTAGCTAAAGAAAGACAGACTGCTTCAGAAAATACCGTTTCCTTAGCATCTGGATGATGAGGTCAGGGTGGAAAAAAATATATACAATATTGTACAGAGAAAAAAAGAAAAATTATCATCTCATTAATGTGGTGAATTAGGGATTTTCCAAAAGCACAAACTTTGTTTCTTCTTTATTTGAATCTCAAAACCAACCAAAGGGAAAGGAAGAGGAGATTGTCTTTCCTCTCTTCCTTCAAAAAATCTGGCAACTGGGGTGGGAGTGAGTGGGGAGAACCATTCCCTAGCCTCCTTCCCGATAGTTTCCAGGCTGCTGCAAGGGAAAGAAGTGATAAAAAGAACAGGCTCCACTACTGTACAATTCTATTTTCAGTCCTGTCTGACCCCCAAAGATCCCCAGGACTTCTCTGATTACAGCCACTAACTGAATTCTTAACAGTTCTCTCCTGAAACACTCTATAGCATGAATCCCAGGAAGAAGGATTTAACTGATGTATAACAGAAAAAATGCTACGCTGCTAGCTAACAAGACACCTCTTAAATAATGCAATACTGTTGCTTAACAAGACACTTGAAAAGGCAGGTTTAGCAGCAATCTGCTATATTTAACACACATAAATAGAAAAGGACTTATTCTAAAATTAAAAATTATTATTTTTTTATCACTCAAAAGTACATAAAGATCCTGTGCACTTGACTGAGCCCGAACCTACATTTAAAATTCAACTGATAGCATGTGCTTTCAATTAAAACCTATTTTTGTTTGGTTTTTTAAAGAAAAAAGGTTATTCAATCAAGCTGAAACCCAAGCTCATAAGAAAATTACTCAGCATTTCATTAGATAACAAGAAGAGATATTACTACTGACTGCTTACAAAGTGTGCATCTTAGTGTCAACCATTTTAAATATGGCCAACGTATTTACTTGCATTACTGAAACAAAAGCAACACTAAAAAACCTTATCAGTCATATATTTTATGTGCAATTACCTGGGTTCCACGCTAAGGAAGTTGGGCAGCTTCACAAAATACAAATCATTACCCAAGTCTGTGTTGACTTTGGGTATTTCTACCTCTATTCTAGTCTCTGGAATAGGCTCTTCTTCCTGCTGTTCTTGACTCAGTCCATTCTCATCCTAATGAAAAAAAAGGAGAACATAGGTGAAAAAACTCTACTGGCTACCAGTGCTCTACTAAGCACTTACATTTTGCTTAAAGAAATGTCATCCATATGCACAGAAAGAAATCAGGAACCTCTGGTAAAAGAACTTGCACATTTTCAGTGACAGCAATTCAATTCAGTATTTCCATATGCCACTTAAAAGTGATTTCAAGCAGCAGTGCAAACTCAAGAGACCACAGACCGTAAGGCAACAGCAAGGGAGCTAACATACAGTTTTCAGCTAAGCACTGGAGAGTAAATGGAGGATAACTTTTCCCAGATAAAAAAAAATATTTTTATGTATTATCATCAAGGCCCAAAATGAAAATGTTTGTCAAATAGCTTTACTAAGATACCAGAGACAGCTATGACTTTGTATTTTATTTTATGACAATCAAAACTAATCATTATGTTTCTTACAAGTACAAAAAGTGGAGCAGGGATGGGGAAGGCAGATAAATGAATCCATCTGATATTGCTATGTATAAAACTTTAATAATCCTTTTAGCTAGAGCAAAGTTATCTGTAATGCTTATTAATGCCACTACCCCTTTTTTAACTAAAATATTATAAAACACAATCAGTGTTCTATATTTCAAAGTGAAAAGGTATACTAATTATTTTAAAAAGTCAACTCACAATGGGTTGTCCTGGAGTTGGTGGCTTTTCTTCTCCATCACTACCTGACGAAATGTCATCTGCACCTCCAAACAGATCCATGACATCTGCATGCTCTTGAACAGAAAAATTACTATTTTAAAATACACGTACATACGTGTGCACACACATGCCTAACGCAAGCACACTCAAAGAAAAAAAGAATAACACATCCTTCACTTTTATTCATTTAAAAATCACCTACAAAGATTTAGAATTGTGAATGTTTATGAAGTACACATCATTCTTTTACCCTGAATAACAGTTTTCCTGTGTATTTTTAAGCTAAGGATTCAAGGTATGTTTTCCTGGAAGGGCTCTATCAAATAAGAGAACCTAGTTGAAAAATGTCAACAGAAGAATTAAGAGTACAAGATCACCCTTTAATCAAGTAAACAACTGAAATACATGTAAGCAGCCACTTCATTACACATTTTGGAGGTTTCACTTCTCAGAAGAATCAACACCTCTTTCTCAGCCAGCTAAACATCACAAAAACCAGTACAGGTTCTCTGGGCTGTTCTGACTAGAGGCACCATTTCTTAATATCCTTTAATAAAAATGTGTGAAAAAACATTCGTAAAAGAAAAGCTCTGTTTCTCATGGAGGGAACTGAAAAACTGATAGAGCTAGCTAGAGATAATCATCAGAAATACAGCGTGTACTCCCTCACATAGAATTCTTGCTGTGCTGCTTTGTTACTTCCATGGCACTACAGTTACATCGTATAGCAAGCACTATCTGCAGCAGATGAGTGGCACGCTTGAGATGAGGCTTACATGAACCAAAACCCCACCAAAGAACACCACCATTTACCTTTCTGTCCTTCCGTATCACTGTCTGCTTCTGAATCTGATGCAATTGGTTTCTTTCGCTTCATTCGTGGAACTTCATCTTCACTATCGCTGCCCCTTGCAGACTCTACTAAGGAGCATAATTATTCTCAGCAAATTAAAAATTTTGTTCCACAGGTTTTAAAATTCCTTTGTATTAATAAGTTGATTCAGATGAAAAGGAATTTCAAAGCAATGCATAAAAACCATTACAAAGATGACTGCAGTTAAAACTACGTAATTAATGCCTTTACACTGAAGCCTGAATCTTTTCAGGCCAATATAAATGAAACAATAAAGAGAGATCAAAGCAGAAGCAAACCACTACTACTCTTTATTCAGTCCTACCAGATTTATGCTCTTGGTCCTCCTCATCGGAGTGCTGGGCCCTTTCGTCATCGTCAGAGTTCTGCATCTTCTCCTCGTCAGAATGCTGGGCCCTTTCATCATCATCCGAGTTCTGCATCTTCTCCTCATCTGAGGCGTGCGGCCTCTCCTCATCATCAGAGTTCTGCATTTTCTCCTCGTCTGAGTTCTGAAGTCTTTCCTCATCATCAGACATCTGTGGCCTTTCATCTTCATCAGAGTTCTGCGCTTTCTCCTCATCATCAGAGTTCTGCTGTCTCTCCTCATCATCTGACTGATCGCTTTTGTCCTCCTTGCCCCACTTCTCATCCTCTGAATGTGCTTTTTCAGAACCCTCTCCCTCTGAATGATGACTGCCTTCGTCTGACCCATGCCCGTGATCATCCTCCTCATCATCGTGAGCAGCTTCTGAAGCACTGTGCTGCTCCGCATCCGACTGATCGTTATCTTCATGCTCAGAATGCCCTGATGCTTCAGAGCGATTGTAGGATCTTTCAGAGTGGTTGTCACTCCCTGTGTGATGCGATGCCCCTTCATCCTCACTATCATCTCCAAATAACTCCTTATTACTAGGCTTTATCGCCTCTCTGTCATCATCCTGGTCGCTGTCACTGCCAGAAGCATTACTGCCAGAGCCAGCATTCTCCTGATCGGAATCGGATTCAGACCCAGAATCAGAATCTACGAAACAAACATCACCAATAAAGGCACAGCCAACCCAACACACAACAGAAAACAACGGGTGCCGCGGAAAGATTCAAAACACAAATTATTACCTCGGATTCTAAAGTTGTAGAAAGAATAAGCAACTACACAAAAGCACAGAAAACACAATGTGAAATAGCGCAGGCTTTCAGTCAGTAAGTAGATATACATGGCTTATAAAATCCCCCAAATCTGAAACTGCCAACACGCCCGTAACCCCGCTGGCCGCCTGCCCTGACACGGCCGTTACCGCGCAGCTCCTCCCAAGGGCGTTTAACAGCTGCCCTCGGACACAGCCCACGGACAGCGAGACCAGCGCTGGGACAATCTACAGGCGACCTGCACCGCGTGCCGCCGGCAGCCAGCGTCTCCGGGATGAGGAGGGGCCCCAGCAGGCACGGTGGCTGTCACGCCCCAAAGCCGGCAGCCCCCAGCGCGCTCCGCACCGCGCAGCGTCCGCTTCCCACCGCGGCTCCTCACACACCGCGCGAGAGCGGGGCCGTTCCCTCAGCCCGCAACGGGAGCTCCGCGCGCCGCGGGCCTGCTCCGGGCGGGCAGCGGCCCCAGCGCCGTTCCCGCGGCTCTCTGCCCGGAGGAGCGGGCGGAGGCCGGGGCAGGGCCGGGGGCAGACTCGCCACCGAGCAGCGCTGCCCGCCGGAGCACCGTCGCCCCCGGCCCGCCCCGAGCTCGCCCGCGGGGCGCCCCCGCACCTTTCTGTTCAGCCTCCGAGTCGGCGTCGCTGCCGAAGAGCTCCTCCATGTCCGCCATGGCCCGGGGACCGCCCCGCCGCCACACAACCTCCCGCGCCCACGCCGCCGGCGCCGCTCAGTGACGCCACTACGGAGCGCCGCACGGCGCCGTCCGCTAAGCCAGGGAAGGGGGCGAGGCCTCTTCTTAAAGGGGCCGCGCCCCACGGAAGTTTTTGACCACAGCGCGCTCCGCTGCCACCAGCGGCCGGACGGTGGCTGCAGGCGGGGCCCGGGGACGGCTGATGGACGCAGAGGGGCGTTGCGAGGCAGCAGCCGGGGGGTGCGCCCCCCGCGGGCACGGGCCCCGCAGCGCAGCCGGTGCCGCCCAGCGGGAGAAGCAAAAGCGAGGGTTGGAGCGGGCCGCGGGGGGGCTGCAGGCAAGCCCGGGTCCTGCTGGAACACACCCAGCACACACACAGCTCTTCAACATCCCAACCCACACCGGGCTGCGGGCTGACAGCGTGACACACTGCTCAGGGGACCTGAAAGGGAACAGGGGCGGGTGTGGAGCTTACACCCCTTGTCACCCCGGCGGCAGGGACAGGGAGGCTGCTTCCTCACCCTGCACCCGTACAGAGAGAAGGGCCTGGGCACAGCGGCTGCTTCCGCGAACCAACAGAACCCACCTACCTGGTCACTGCTGCACTGAGCCTGAAAAATAATCAAGAAGAAAAAGTATCACCTCCTGTGGGAAAAGCACCTTGTGCTTACAGGAGGTGGTTCTCAGTACCACTGCTGCGCTCCAGTTGGGTCCCACCCAACACCTCACGACCCCTGACAGCATCGTGCCAGCGTTCACGGGTGTGTCGAGACTGCTCCTGCCTCCTGCCTCCAGCCTGAATTCCTCCATTTATTCCAAAAAGGATTGTGGTCACTGTTCCGCGCACCATGCCGAATGCCATGAAACAATGTGGAGGGCAAAACCCTTCTGGTTGCAAAGCCCTGGTTTTCTATGCCAGCCCGTCAGATACCTGTCCCGAGAGGGCCAGCACGCAGCCGAACACGGCGCTGCTGTCTGCACAGCCACAGCAATGACCGAGGGCCACTGCTGCAACCCGTGACGGGACACCCGAGCGCTGCAGCTCTTTGACTGGAATATAAATCATTAAGCAGCTAAACTTGATTTAATAAAGTAACGAAGGGATTTGGGCTATAATTTCCATAATCCAACCTTTCATTTTTCTCATTGAAGTAGAAGATAACTGTCTAGTCTTGTTAGAGAATGATTAAAAAAAAACCAGAATCACAATACATGAACAGCTTCCCTGAACATGCAGCCCTTCAACAAATGAAGGAAGAGGTTACTGCCTGTTTTTTTGACACAAAATGATTATGGTGCCTAGCAAATACAAAGTACAGCTTTAGGCAACTTGGCACATGACATGCTTTGGCCATGTTTATCCAGCACTGTCTGTAAAAAAGACACTTAACTTGTGACTTCATGCATACTATATAAGAACCTAAATTCCAAAATCTAAAAGGGTCTTGAAAATTTACAAAAGCCAAAAGCAAAAGAAGCCCGTTTTGTTACTAGTCAGATCACTCCTAGCTGTGAAGTTACAGTAGATATGGTCTTTGGTTTGAACAGAATTAATTCCAACTTGCTTTTTAGAGCACACATTTATTTGTAATTATAATTAAAAATCAATTTTGAAATAGGAAAAAAAAAAGTTCTTCCACGAGTGTAAACCAGTTATATACATCCTCACTGAAGGCACTAAAGTACATTTGCAGTAAAATTTGAAGTCACCTCTGGGATAAAGTCTGTCTAAAGATCCAAAACAAGACGTGCAGCAAATGACAACATGGGCACAGGGTCAGAGTTGCTCTGTTAAATTTTTAAAGTATATAAAACCTGATGCAAAAATCTCAGTCCAATATGATTCCTACACATATAATGCTCACCATATTATGATCCTTTGATGAACACAGTTGTCAGTTGAATTCTGTTGCTATAAATACAGCCGAGCAGTCCTTCAGAACATTTTTGTGAGTTTATGATCTCATGACAACATTGAGCAAACCAGTACAGTACAGTCCAAACAGACCTACACCAAAAAGCCTCTAGATTTTCATATTATTTCAAAGAAGTGTACTGTGATTATGTAAAGTGGTTGAAGTGATTCTTGTTGCTTTATTAGTTTGCTTAGATATAGAACTTTAAATATTTTAATAATTACTACGTCATACAGATTTGACACTGCATATTGGTTAATTTCTGCATGTCTCATGTAGTGTTTCAACATCAAGACATAAGGAGAATAGAAAAGTCCTTTCTTAAAAGTGTCACTTCATTGTTTTATTAAAAAAAAAATTATAGATTTATATGAAGTACTAAGAGCTTAGTGCAACAGCTTGTAAAAAAGGATTTTTCCATTTGCCAGCAGCTTAGGACAGGGGTTTTACAGCTAAGGCTGCTTTTCCTATAATATGCAGAATTTACCAAATGCATGTCTACTACTTCTAGAGAAATTGATACTTATGCATGTAGCTAAGGATTTTTAAAGGAAGAATATAAACTAAATAATGCTGGTGAACACATGAAATCAGTCTAAAAACATATCCAGTTTAGATACAGAGCAATATACAGTTATGGGACTTTTTGAAAAAGACTTTAATGTTTTCGGTGTAATAGAAAAAACTGTCATTTTTGCAAGGATCCTACTTTTTTTGTTTTTTGCAAGGCTTCTTATTAGCCCCTCAAATCTCTTGGGAGAAGTCCTTAGCCAATTTCTTTTTGTTTAGTTTAAAGGGATAACTTTAAACTTAATCACAGTACCAAGAACTAATAAAAAAATTTTAAAAAGTAGAATTACAAATAAGATAGCTGTGAAAGATTTCTCTTCAGTGCATATGAACAAGGCTGAACAGCTCGACACAATGAGTCCAACTGTTGTGTGAAGAATCCCTTATCACTAACACATTGTTTTCAAGACCATACACACCCCTCCACGTAAATAAGCACCCCCAGATTTTCTAACAAACATTTCAATTGGGTCATTATCTGCCCAATGATCTTGAATGTCCCATTCTTTGACTACAATTATATAATTGCAATTACATTTTTAGTAGAAAGCACAGCTGAAGTCTTGAAATACAAAAACAGTTCTTGAAAAAACAATCAAAAACTATGGTACAGAGACTGGTGCAGTTACTGTGTCTCAATCTGAAAAACGTGACGCATACCAGCAGATTATTAATATAGCTTTGCTTTAAAGGCACGGGGTTTCCAGTCTGTTCCCTTCTAACCCAGGTAAATGTAGTCCAAGATTGCCAAGGCCCACAGCGATGAGTGTGCCTTGACGACCCTTGAAATCTCCACACAGTTTTGACAACAAGATCTGCTAGTTGTCTCCTTCGACCCTTCTCTTGCGAACTGTAACAAGAGAGAGAAAAAAGTTTTACTATTTTATCATTGTAACTATTTTTTGTATTTCTACATCAACAGTTAGTTTGACGCATAAAGTTCCACCTAGTACAACTTACGGTGGTTAACACCTAGCATTATCCATCATTTGAAGCTTATGCTCTAGCAGTGCTCATTGCGTTATTCATTAACACCTTCAAATATTTGTGAGGAGAGACTGGTGGGAAACATTAATCATTTTATGTTTGATAAGCAGATCTAGCCAGTACTCTTTTTTTTTTTCCTTCACATTGCTGTTTCCTAGTGATGAAGAATTAAATTTACACAGCTTCAAAAGAAACAGTACAAGAGTTTCACAGTATTAGATAATATGATTTATACACTTTGCAAAAAAAAAAAAAAAAAAAAAGATGTTGCATTCAACAGCCTAAAACATTCAGTTTATTAATAAAATATTAAATTGCCAGAAATTGCAAGAGCAACAAAAATCTATGAATAAAATCACTAAAAGCTCACATGCTGTTTAGACTTAAGAATATGCAAGATTGACTGAATGACTGGAGTTTTGCTCAATATTTGTAGTATTCTTAATTGACTTTTTTTCCCCATCAAATTGTGGTTTCCTTTGGTGTGCAAACATAACAAATGAGGCTAAGGGTCTTAGAAATTATATAGGCCATCTCCACTTTGATTAAAAAAGTGGAGCAAGCACATCTACATAAGAAAGTGTTTCTGTTCTCAAATCCACTAACTGGAAATCATGCGGTTTTGCAGGTGTTTACAATTTGAGTTGATCATCTTTACCTTCAGATCACAATAACAGAGGGAAAGCTGCTTTGTTTTCCCTCCCTCTTCCTGTCTCAATAAATGGTTTAGATACAGTTTAAAGAAACAATCAGAATGAAATCACACTAGAATTTCACTCTTCACAAAGCCAATGTATCGCTCACTTTGAGAGTAACCCATAGATGATTTATCTCCATTTGCACCCAAACCGTTTTCACACACCCGCTTTCATCAAATCGCAAGAACAGATGGAAGAGTTTCCAACCAGAGACTTCTCCAATCATGCAGTTAAAAGCAACACATACACAGTTTCAGACAAAGAAAAGCAGTACATACAACACAGGGTAATTAAGGGAGAAGGCAGATGTAGATTACTTTTTTTAGAAGAAACATACAAAGACAGAAATGAGAGACTTTGAACATCTCCACTTTCAGTGTTCAGCACCCAGCTGGGTATTCAGAGTAACCTGTCTCTGTAGCTTCAAGGCTGGAGAGATGGAAAGGTATTTGCAGAAGCTTTTACGCGCATACTCCAGACTAAGAAAGCAAAGAAAAAAAGGCAAGATGTCAATAGAAACAGATTTCAAACAGTCAAACACTAAAATGAGAACTAGTGAAAAGAGAAACCTTGAAAGAGAGGCACACTTGAAGCGTTATGATGAAAAAAATAACAATTGGTTTAGAATCTATTTTGAGAAACAGTTATGCAGTGTCTGAGTGCCCTTCTTCTCTCTCTATGCTCTGTTCTGTTACTCCTCCATCTCTTTCAGAACTGTTCTCCTCCACTTTAAACTTTACTTAGAGGGGAAGGAGATCTTAAACCAAATTCCAGTTTCCTGTGTCATTCCCTCTAATGTATTCCTGAACTACTACTACTACCACTACTAAACTGCCTGATGAATTGTGTAATCCTTACCACACAGCATCTAAAGCCATAAAGTTTAATTAAATTGAGTTTAAAAATTTAATTGTATTTAAATGGATGGACCACATTATCTTGCTGTAGTTGAGAGCTTCAAGTATTTGACATTATTACGCAAACTATTTCCATTCATGTGCTATATTATTAACCAATTTTCTGATGGTCTGTTTAGTTAGGATTCTAACAGATGAGCTCCAACAAAACTTACTGTAGCAAAGAAAGATGCCACAGCTTTCAGAGAGGAAGGGAAGGTACCTGTGCATGAACAGAACCACAATGGAAGAGACGACCCAGTCCCAGCCTCTGTATGTGACAGTACATTCAGTTTCCTTACTCAAGCAATCCAACTGAGACTGGGTGTACTGGCACTGAAGAGGGCATCCTGCACTATTAATTTCAAATACTGCTTCTAAAGAAACAATAAATCTTCTCTGAATAAAACTGAAAAATCAAAACTATTATTTTACCTCCCTTTGCCACAACTCACATGGAATTTGTATGTTCTTGTTCTAGACTATGCTAAAAATCCTCAACTCATGCACCTGAACACCCTGCAACAAAATAAAAGGAGAACTTCAAGCAGCAATGAAAGAGCAGGAGTAAAGCACAGGAGAAATCTCAAACTGATCTACTCCTATTTTGCTGTCCTGGTTATGTCAACAGAAAAGCAGAAAAACCAGACACCTGTAAAACCTGTGCCACACAGATTCATTTGATAGTCACTCCCTACTGACAGGCCTTACCCAAATCATTATTTTTTGTGATAGCTGCAGCTGCCCTGGCGCGAGGTCCCTGTTGTGTGAAATGGTATCCAAATTTGAGAATCTTGGTGTTTTCTTCAAGCATCTTGGCAATTTCTACTTCTGCAAGTGTGCCCAGTTGCTGCCTCTGTTCAAATAAAAGGCACACAAAGTCAACAGAACTTCTGTGTGTTCACCCTAAACCAGATCAGAATACTTTAATCATTAGTCAGTAAACACTTAGCTTCACTTTGATTAATCTAAAAAGCAGAAAGTCATAAAACACATTTGTGAGCTTTAAAGCACAAGCAAACACGGACGTGACCAGGAATTAACTGGATGCTTCTGAAAATCCTAAGGACAATTATTCAAGGGGTTAAGATATTTAAAAGTAAAATATTTTGGAAAGTTTATCACAAGGTGCCTTCTAAAAATACTCAGTCAACTAGAATAGCGTGATTTTAATGATGATNAAGGCCTGACTTTCTCTTGTTTCAAACTAAAAAGCCTCACAGAATATAAATTGTCCGAAATTAGCATATTGGACCAATTCCATTCTGCAAGCCTTCACAGCACACAACGAGTAATGCAAGCTGCTAAGTAAAGGCCACAGAAAGGGTGTTAGTCAACTGAAAGGAGAATTGGATATGGTTAATTTGTAAACAAGAGATCTGACTTTCAAAACGCTCATGTCTACAGATTTGGTAGGAAGAGGTACAATTCAAGGCTCTAAGCACAGTAGTAGCTAAAAGCACTCTTAAGGAAATGGCATACATCTGACCTTGTTTCTGAGAAAATAAGAAAACAAGAAGAGGCAACTGCTGAGGTTTACTGTCATAACGATCATAACCTTTAATTTTTATTGGTCATAATGTGAAAAAAACCCCAACAAAACCACATCCACAAAAATAAGCCTTTACTGTTTTTTATTACAAATGTTTCAATTCTACTGAAAATGAACTTTTAAATTTGAAATTAAAACAAATGCAAAGGATTGTCCTGACAAAACAGTTAGTGCTGTTTTCTTACCTCTTTATATTTGCAAATAAAAGAGGTACTGCTTTTGATTCAACATAGGAAAAACAGGACCAAATGATAAATACTTCAGCTTCAATTGTGTCAAACTAGATACCTTGACCAACATTATGCTTTATATGCCAATGCTTTAAGCCAATCTTTGGTAGTAGAATGATCAGAGAAACAGTTATTTTACAACTTTCTTCAACTGAAACTCTAGTTAGTTGAAAAAGATTATGAGCTTTTTCAGTGCTCAAATGCACTTCTTTTAAAGCGAATTTTGAATATGCTATTGGCACATGGAATGAACATCAGGAATTAAATAATTATTAAAGAAAGAAAAACAGGAAGGAGGTTAGCAAAACGAAAAAGGGAGAGGGGATTGGAAAAAAGAATTCTCATTCATCCCATACATCTGATGCATTGCTGAACATTAGTCAACTAGTAATCATTTACCAGCTTTGACCCAGCAGAGGTTTGTTAAAGAAAACATACTTTACAGAATAACAGAATTTAATAATTTTAATCCCTACATATTTAAACAGGATTCAGTTCAACCCCTTACCACTGTCTTTCCACCCTAACCTCCCCTGAACCCCACTTCAGCACATGAGCAGGAGTACTTACAACAGCAACAGGATCATTGCTTCGGGTGGCTGCAAGGCTGAAATTCTTCACATGCGTGTTGGTTTCTAAGGCTTTTGCAAATTCTTTCAGTGTTGGAATTGGTATGTTCTTGAATTAAAAATAGCATTTCACTCTCTTGAGATACACAAGTTTATCCCCTCCCCCCAACTTCTTCCATTATCCCATTCCTTTTTCAGCAAAATTTCCTATAATGTTAACTACCAGTGGTCTCCAGCAGTCACACAGGAAAGGACCACATGTAGCCAAGCTGTATGTAAGATGCAATGGCTTCTTTAGAATTGGTGACACTATATTCTATAAGGCAAAGTCATCTTTACTACATTGATGCCATTGCCACAAGAGAAGTGTGAAACATTTATCTGACTTGGAACCATTACTGAGCAACATGTACACGAACTGAACATTCAGCTATCAACATCAAATCAACCGCTCACAAATATGAAAAGATTTAGAGCTTTAGACTGGTGAAACCATTAGCATTTCATTCTCTGTGTTCTATTAAGAATAATTCCAGAATTTTCCAATTTATAGTTTGATAATTTTCACAGTGTAGCAGCAACCAAGCTCAAATGGAATAATTTTAGATAATTAATAAGGGTAGCAAATTTCTCAGTTTATTACATCAGAAATTTGTGCTATTGCCTTTTTAGGCATTTATTTTGGCTAGCATGTCTCTGTTGTACAATATTCTTAAACCATGTATTTTATTTTCTTCCCTTAGTAAAGGGTAACAAATAGCCTGGGCTGGTAGCGAGGCTGCCGGCAGCAGCCTGTCACTGCTGTCCGCACTGTAATCAGGAGTGCTAGAGTTCTGTTCTCTTTCATGCAAATATACAAAAGCTTTAGTCATGTTTAAAAACATGACTGTTACACTTATGAGCAGAGGCTGCCCTAATTGCCAGCAGCATTTTTTGTACAAGAATCAGAAGGATATCAGGTACAGATATCACTCTGCTATTCTAGCGGTAACAGAGCACATTGCTTCATCAAGGACAAAGGATTCAAAGAAGTAGTTAACTTTGCGATGGTGAACTGCCTGAACTGTCGCCAACTTGGCAGCAACAGAAATCTGGGCTGGCAGTAAGAAAATCTAAGACTTTTTAAATACACATTTGGCAAAAGAAACCAAGATGGCTTATTGGTTTAGCTCCAGGTTTCTGAGATTACACACACTGCAACATTTAGCAGAAAGGCTGTTGTACTTAAAATAAGCCTGTCATGCTTTCTTAGAGTTCTGCAGCTTAGAAATGTCTTCTACCAAGAAAAAGCAGCGTATTTACTGCAGACTTCAGGTACTTACCTTAATGTTATTTAGATTAATTTCAACAAGACGAGGATCGTTATCTTTAATCCTTTGCAGTGTCTCTTCCACATTTGTGGGATTTGGTGGTTCATCAAAAACAGGCAACATCTTTTCACCTTTTACTATATCTGAAAAGTAAGGCATTTAATTGTAATCAAACAGGTCACATACACTCGCTGTGAATAAATGATGCACATACTAAATATTTAAAGATGTCATCAGTCTTTATATCTCTCCCCCACCCAAAAAGCATACCATCCTCTCCTGACCACATTTTCATAAAGTTCAATTCTTTTCCAAAGGCCCTCATAGCCTTTCAGCCTTTCCTGCATGCCTGCTTTTCTCAGAAACCCCACAGGAGTTGAATTACAAACATGAAACCTAAAAATCGACACACACAAAGGCATGTTCGTGTCTACTTTTATCCCCAAAAAGTTTCTTAACTGCAGAATATATTTTAGTCTATGTAAAATACTAAATAAATAAATATGTAATGAATATGTAAAATAAATATATTACATTTACATATATTTTAATTCCACTCTTGCCAGGGCTGAATTAGCAGTGTTATAGACATGCACATTTCCAAGTCAAGACTGAACAGTCTACAAAGAGTGCTAGTGCAACGGAAAGTAGCTAATGCTATAGTGACTGCCTGCAGTACAAAGAACTCATTTTTCTAGCACTTGCTTACACACTTACTTGAGAAGCTGTCTTTGTCAACCCCATTACTGCTTCCTACTACATCACAGAACTGATTGTTTGTTATCAAGTTGGACATTCCCAGTATAGCTGTAAAAGGAAAAAAAGACAAAGAAAAAAAACCAATGTTACTGTTCCTGGCTAATTCAGATTAGATGCAGAGTTCCTTTAAATAATAACAACCGATGTTTGTAAAATACCCAGTTATCAGTAAAACAAACCATTCAGTCACTTAACAATTTAAAGAAAAGTAGAAAAAAAAAATAATTCATTACAGATTTTCTAGTTGGCTTTCACATCTTACAAAGATTTGACCTCACAGGTTCAAGCATCAAAATTAAAACTGAAGTTCAGCCACAAAATTCTTGACTGAAGCTTTAGCAACACAGGCCCAGAGTAACACATTCTTATATGCAAGAAAAAGCAACGGTGTACACACAAAAACCAGCCAGTCTGAGGAATGAACTTAAAGGTTTTGAATTTGAAAATCAATTACCTTTTGCAAGCCAAAATAATCTACCGTCCTCTAAATTATCACAAATCAGCAAAGCAGATACTCTACAAGCAAACTGGCATATAACATGATCTAGCTTCTAGCACAACTACAACTTCCTACAGTCACATTTCAGGTAACAAATACACCACCACATTCATCATGGATCTTTATTGACTAAATACACACCAGCCCATTCATACTTCAGAAAAACTAACCTGCAAGGTCACCCAGTTCTGTGTCTGTGGCACTGGTCAAGGCTTCCTCCAGTTCTGGATCAAGAGAGAATTTTTCTTCTGTGAGAGACTGTACAGGCTTTTGCTTGGGGATGAATATTTTCCCTGCAGTAAAGAAAATGAAAAGTCTGACGTTCTTTTGTATTATATAGCTACTTACCTTTAGACTTTTCTGTACTTAAGGAATGCATGTTACATGTGGTAAATCCTGAGAAGACCACTAAGGACAAAATAAAGGAATGAGGTTTCTTCTGTTTGTTCTTGAAAGTCAGAGGTGAAGAAAGAAAATAAGCAGGAATATGACATTACTTATTCCTAATTTTCAGAAGTCTGTATCATGACTCCAATCTTATTTGCTTGTCTTATGTATTAGAAAGTAAAATATAATTACGCCTCCATTATACATTCTAAGCAGACTAGAAAAAGTGTCTGTAAAGAAAATTCAGTATTGCCAGAGAAGGATGACCAATATCCTCTCGTGGGAGACAGGGACCCACGCAGAACTGTAATCTGAATGTGTCAGAGAAACAGAATATCAAAGAATCATCTGAAATCACTGCAGTTTCACAGCATACATGATATTTCTGATTTCAGACATTAACTCAATTTTGACATAAAAAAGGGAATGTCTGAGCTGCTCTAGAAAACCATGGTCTGTGGGCAGCACAAAACAAAACAGATTTCTCTGCCAATGACACTATTTTCTAAAATGATACTTAGAAAGGTCACAGAAGATTCAATGGGAGAAGGAGCAGTAATATCACAGTCTGCACCAACATTTTAGTCACTACAGACAGGTAATGGGAAAAGCTATTTTAGGAGAAATGTATTATAAAGAGAGGCCTGTGTGGTTAGCATAATTCCTGCTTATATCTTCAGCTGAAAAGTTAGGGTAAGAAATCAGAATATGAGGAAGTTATTCTAACATTTATTCTGAAAACAGCTCAGACTTGAATGATTAGAAGTTTACCACTGGGTAAGAACCCAGGAAAGGCAAGAGATGCTTAGGTTCAGGACAAAGTAACGTGGTAAATAAAAGCTCCAGTACTGTACGAGGAAACAAAACCAATGCATGGGATAGAAGTAATTCACAACCAGAAAACTGTAAATCTAATGCTAACAGTTATTCAAACTTCTTCAAACTTTCCAAGCTGCCTGAGCTACCAGCAGGAGAGCTGTGGGAAGGGGGTTCCACCTTCCTTCAGCGATTCCCCAGGGCAGGATGCGGTGTCGATCGATGATGTTCCTATGACGTGCCAGTGCTAATTCAGGAACCCACTCGCTTCTGTGTTCATAGCTAAATATTTCCACACACGAATCATACTAACTCATCCCAATTACACGATGAGAGCCCACCACGCACCAGAATCAGACCAGCTGGCCAGAAGCCCAAGATTTTTTGACACGTGCTGCATACAAGTGTGTCTTGTTCCATGTTTGCACTAAGTTTAGCGTTTTTAAATACCTCCCAGTGACAAGAAGGCATGTTTCAGTTTTATTTCTGGGAAATTTCTACAAAGCAGGATTTTGGTTTCGGCACTTGTGGGAAGCAATGCCTGAACTCAGCTCCCATGTCCCACAGCAGACATGGGCGTAGCAAAAACCATCCACCTTTTCTCTCTCTATGAACCACCAGCACAGATTACGAAGAAGTCAATTAGGTTTTTCTCTGACAACACAGTCTGACGACCAAGATCTGTTGCTAGCAACACAGTATTTTTGTTCCTGGGTTGCTATCTCTTTGTAAAGTTGTATAAATGGTTATTATCCATATTTAGAAGCAGAAAATAAATCTCCTTACATAACTGTATTGACTACAAACAGTAGCTGAAAGCAGCTGACAAGCATTACCACCCATCCCTCAGATCTGATGAACAGTGCAAAAGAAACTGTTTGTGGTGACTCAGGATGGAAAGGAAACCTTTATAAATGGAAGGCTAAGGTAGTAAATGGTTACGATTATTTTGATATAATTGATACAGTGCATTTCTACCCCCGTTTTATTTTACCAGCATCACCTACTGGGGAGAGAATAACTTTCAACTTAAATCATAATTTTCAGAAGAGATATGAGCATGTTTGACAGGGTTTGCATTGACCTATGAAACAGTCTGAGCAGCATACGCATCACCTACAGCCTTTCACTAGCTAAGTTTGTGCTGTTTTCCCTCAGTAACAGACTGGCAAAAGAGCGAGGATTTCAGAGTACAAGGAAGAAGAGAAGTGTGATTTGAGCACCTGAGCCTTCGTTCATGTCATTCTATTCGCAGCATCAGTGCAGCAGGCAGCGAGTGGGAGAAGGAAAGTGATCTCAATTAGAAGCAGCTTTGTAAAAACGTATTTCAACTTAGATCAGCCTCCTGTCTGGCTCATCATACAGTACCCACAAAAAAGAACCACTTCTCCTCATGTCACTTTAAGTGATTCTTAAATTCACTGATTAGGAACTTCTGGTTCTAAACATTTGCTTCCTAAGAATAAGACTAAATGTATCCATATCTGCCTGACCCTTCAGATAACCTAAAAAAAGTATAGTCAGTTTTTATTAAGGCAAAAATGCTGAAAGCCACTCCTTTCCCAAAATGTTCACTGCAGCCAACTCCAGTCACATGAACTGGGTCAGGAGCAGTTTTTGTTATAAAACTGGTCACACCCTTCTGTATATAACCTCTCATTCATTGGCTTCAGCTCATCCTTGCCCAGAGTTCAGAGGTTTACAATGAGCATACGAAAGCAGGTCCTTCCCCACTTCTAGTAAGGAACTTACTTCAAAAAGGATAAGACCTCTGTGTCTCTGGGGACAATGATTTAACTCAAGGCTTGCTGCCAAGGCAGTTTGGCAATTCTCTTCCCCCCTTACTAACTACACATCTGTGCAGCCCTTCAGATGAAGAGCTTTCTTGGCCTTCAAGTGGAATGTTTCCAAATAGCAGGGATTTGATCACATGAAGGAACATGACATCCTCCATTTCAGCCAACAAGGATACTGCAAAGATTAAGCAATAGAACATGAAGAGGCAAATTTCAGAGATGTTCACATCATTTCTGTAATAATTATATCTTCAGGTCTTCTAAACCTTTAGCTAACATGTTGAATGATGCACATCCCAGGATTAATTCACAGGCTTTCTTTGCTACAGAATGAACTTTAGTCCCAAGAGCCACACAATCCCATTGCTCAAAAGGCAGAAACGTTGGATGATGTCTGTTGAAGTGCCCTAGACATTTCATACACGGAGTTACAGTATCCAAGGTGGGACTGAAAATCTTGCAGAAATCAGGTCTGTTCAGCGTGGCCATGCACTGCATGTTGCTGGTGCTGTTCTCACATATCCCACAGTCCTGTCTCTATGTTACTAGCAGCAAGTGACCACAACTTGCAGATCAGAAGAAAGTCTAAAATCCACTTTGCAGTAGTCTGCTTGCAGAAAAGGAATCAAGTGTCACCTAAGGACAGCTGAACTCAAGCTGATCTCTTCATGACTTCATGAAGAAAAGCTTTTTTTATCTGATATATTCCATATGTCTTATGTTCCTTGAAGCTTCATCAATCCAGAAATTCATATAATCCGCAATTCATCAATCACCAGTTCTTACCATGTGGCAGACTCAGGCTCATCAATTCACTTGTAAGCACAATTTAATACTGATTTTTTTTTTTAATTCAGCTTCCAAGTGACGTCCTCAGTGTCTTACTGTGGGAACAGTACTGTTACTCATTATCTGATTACAGAGCACAGAGCAGTGAGTTAGAAAACTGTTTTACATTAAGGCTAAAGCATCACATGTTATTTTGTTCCAGGGATCTTGTATGGAGAATGTCAATTTGACAAGTTGTTTCTCCAAAGCTCCTCCAGGATATTAGCTTCATTTTACAACATGTAACACACTTCCTTTAAAGACTGGTGATCGAAAGGCAAACAGAGAACACAGCATCCCAAATCCTGCTGCAACAGAAGCCAATGGTGATCTAGAGCAACAACTAAGCAGGGCATCACCAGAAGAGCTCTAGCCAGGTGACTACAGTTTCAGCCTAACGATATTTTCTGGGTGATAGTGCAGAAAACCCCCCCAAACAAACCTACATTAAAGCATAAGTTACATGAAATGCAAATCTAACCAGGACAAACATACCCTGGCAGGAACGCAGAGGGAGAGCTGGAAGAGAAAGCCGTGACTAGGAGAGTGCACATGGTAGAAATGCAAAGCTTAGCTTAGGTAATATTTAGCTAATGCCTTGCATTATACAGCACAAAGTACATTACTGATGTTAGATATGTTTTTATCTCAGGTGGAATAACTCTCATCTTTTGCTGCTCCAAGAGAAATGAGGAGCATTGGTCAGACTCGGCCAGATGTGCTGAACACAGTCGAGGACAACAGACTCCAGCGCCGAAGCCTTGCTTCACTGTTTAGATGAGAGATCCTTCTCCTTGCGGTACGCCTTGTAAAATCTTTATGACACGCTTGCATACACAGATTGAGACAAAGCTAGTTTTGTTGAAATTATTACCACATTGCTCTCATGAATCTCTTAAACAATGGTTTACTGTATGGTTCAACACTTAATTGGAACAGAATGTGACTTAAGTCATTAAATCGTGTTTAGAAACAAAGTATGTTTTTAAGGATGCTTTTAGAAACAAAATCAGGCACTGGAAAAATGCAATACAATGTAATTTAGGGATTGGTAAGCTTCACATTTCTTCAGCACCGTTCATCTCACTACATCAGGACAATTTATTTCAGATTTTCCACATGTCATAGCACACAGCAAAAAAAGGTTCCAAAAATTTGGAGAAATCACATCATCTATCAGTGAAAGAGATGCAACATGGTTTCAACAACACGTTATCCCGAAATGAGGTACTTAAGACAACTGGAAGAGAGGATTTTCCTTTACGCTGTAGTAGGGAAACAAGGTTACCAGAATCAATAGCAAGCCAGGATGTTTAAAATTAACCCAGGGTAAGCTTCTTTGACAAGCCTGCAGGACACACTGCTATGTGGGACATCAGTTCTACTAAAATAGGAAAAGGAAAGAGACAGAGAAGGGTAGATTTTTCCCCCTCTTCCTCCATGAAATTAATTATTAGACCAAGTTAGAGCAATGAGACCAGCTAGGCACACAGAAATATTTTAGCAAAGCCTGACCCACAAAAAATAGCACCAAGAAAATAGCTGCAACTCCAATCCATCTCTCTGCCCCAAAAACCTCTAGACCTAAAGGTTACGATTGTCAGTTTTCTTCTGAATTAACAGGATAATCAAGCAAGATTTTCACCTACCCCATTCCACAATTGGTTAGCATTTCTCCATAACACATTTATCAAGCCAAAGAGAAAAACTATAAGCCAGCTTAGTTGTCTGGTTTTTTTTTAATACTGAAGAAAAGCACATTAGAATAAGAGCTCCCTCTAGATAAAAAACATCCTACACAAGTATTAGGTTTTCCTCCACTCACTTTCCAAGTCTTACATTAGATAAAGATCATGATTTCCCGATTTAAAAGATTAAGTTACACAGGTTTGCCATTTTTGTGCAAAATGGCTACAAACACGGCAGCAAGTCAAAGCTGAACCACAGCGTGTTAATGAGGAAAAAAGAAAAGGTTATCCCTCACCTTCTACAAAATGAGCTTAGCCTTCCTGCCTCCTCCTGCCCATTTAACACAGCATGAATTTCCATACTGAACATTCATTTCCACATTTTTAGTTTGAATGAAAGTAAGCTACATCTCATTTTAATATTATTTTTTCTTTTTCTATAGTACTAAAATAAATAGTAGAAAAAGTTATGAAATAGCAACTTTTTAAAGAGATACAGGAAACTTTACTAACTAAACTGGTATGACATATTGCAACATCCAGACAGACTCCCATTTAGTAATACTTTATTACATAAAGGAAATGACATTTGATCTTTCCTAACCAAGATCTGCATTAACAGCTGGAGCCTTCTATTTTCTACGTGATTCTCACAGATTTTATCTACCCAAACAAATAGTTTTGCTGCGTGCATGTATACATCAGATGACTTTAAAGAACCACCCATCTGACTGAAGCACTAGTACTCAGTAGAATAAGCAGCAGGAACTAGAGCACATCCTCCGTGCCCAGCCTCCCATCCTGACGGGGCAGTGGACAGGCTAGCTGGGCTGCAAGGGATCCCCAAACGAGCCGTGAAGCCCGAATATACTGGAACTCAATTTGGCTGTTTCCAACATATACTAGCAAATATGTTGGGCAAGAAGCAGATCAGGGGAGGAAGCAGCAGCACACACACAGCCAAACACAGGACCCACAGGTACCTGACAGCAGCAGAGGTGCCACGAGGGTACTGCTGCTATAGGTACCTTTGACTGCCTTCTACATTCCATACATTGCATTATCCTCAACTCTGTTCCTCCTACAGATCCAGTCAGTAAACTCCCATCAGCAAAGGAGTGCCATAGTTATCATCTCTTAACAAAAGTGGCATTAAGCTACACAAAGAAGACAAACCACAGCGTATTAAGGAAGCAGTGCAGCACACACAGTACAGCGCATTATAAAGTCACAATCTATTACTTCAAGGAAAAGAAAAAGAGACACCAACATGGTCAAGTAACAGCTCTCTGGTACAGGCAGAGAAAATGCAAACACCCCCAACAAAATTTCACTGAATAAACACCACAATCACAATCATATATACCAGCTCAGCAGGTGAATGAAGACTCAGGTGTGAAACAAGCAATGATTCACACCAGAGATTTAAGTAGAATTAAAGGGTTTCAAATCCTTAAGAAGAGAGAAGCCCGTTATCTTGTGTGGTTGGAGTACAACTTCGCCAACAATTTACTGAAGTCTTACTGCAGCAGATCGGTCCTGCTGCTGGGGAAGGTTCAGACAAGCTGGGATTCACAAGCTGTACACAAGCACGGTGGCAAGAGCTGAAAGCCTCCTCCTATGTGTATGTGCCCAGCACAGGACGGGGCATTTCTGCCCCTACCAGTAGCACTTAGCAAGGCACAACAAATTTGGGAACTTTTGTTTTGGGTGGGGGGAATCTATTCTTACAATATTTAACATGCACATTCTTTTAAAATTTTCTCCTGTAAAGGAAAATGCTTGCCATCAAGTAAATGACAAGACTAGATCTAAACCAAAGATTTAAAAACCCAGGCTATAAGAACATGTCCACTCATTGGATCAATGTTTCCATGGTTTGTAGACCACAAGCCACCCACAGATTTCAAAGTTTCTTGTGATGTTAGCTATCTAATCAGTTAATAACAACTATGCAATCTTATTAAACCTCTCAGTAAGGATACAAAAAGACAATGTGACTGCACACACCGCTTGCCTGGCCTTCTCAGCCTACATCTTTGAACATTACTGGGTATCTACTATGACATCATTCTACTGTTATTTTTGAAATTCAACGTAGTATTATAAGTGTTCCTGTCAGTACTCAGCACAACAGCAGCATTTGGTATTACTGACTCACATCAGGGGTAGCTCTACTTTGAGGACACCATCCCCATCAGAACTTTCCATCTCTGATAAAATCTTTTGAGTCTTATTTCCTTCCTACACATGCAAACAGCACCCCAGCCCCAGCACCACAGAACACTTGAACAGGAAGCATCCCGCCCCAGCACAGTAACACTCATTTGGAAACACCACGAGTTAAAAAGCATTAAAGCTGCCAGTCCTTCAACACACTTTGGCTCACAGTAGTTCTGGCTAGTCCACTTCAAAGATTTCATAACCACCTACACCGGAAAGGGTGGCGTTACCTTTCTTTTCTCTTGTAAAAGGCACATAGTCTTCCCTGTCTTTGTGCTCAAGAGCCTGCTTCTCCAAATACGCCAGGAGCCGTTCCCTGTCGAAGGGACCCGAAGCCTTTTTAGAAGTCTGGTCTTTCTGTCGGAAGCCTGCAGGCAGGAGCACGTTCTGCAAAACAAAACGGAGCAAATAAGCACAGCTTAGAAAGTCTGAGTGAACACCTATTTAGTTTCATTTCCCTCTTCCTCCTCCCTCTCCCCGGGGTTCAAACCCAATATATTATCCTTTTTAGGCAACCTTTGATCCCTTGTCAACTTCCTTTTTTTTGGGGGGCAGGGGGACATGCAAGGTAATCTACTCTTTAGATACCAAGAATATAATTAAAAATAGAGCACACTGCACTCTGAATAGGGCTGAAGCAATTCTTTAAATACAATAGCTCCCAGCACTAGACTTGCTAGTTGCTTTGCATTTTTTTCCTAGCATGAACACTTTAAATGAGAAGTGGTAAATAAAACTCAGCTATTTACAGTTTAGACATTCTAGCAAGAAGACTGTTTCCCCCACCACTTACACCCATGTGTTTCTAAGTCTCTAAGACAACTGCCTGTACTATTCTCTAGCATTTAACATGGAGTATTTCTACTTTTGAACCTGACTCAAACACTTGGTGGGGTGTTTTTTTTGTTATTATCAACATACTGCAGCTAAAAAAAAAAACAAAAAAATTTCAAAGAGGATATTAGTATGGAAAGAACAGAACGTATAGAAATTCAAACTGTCGTAAGACAAGCAATCACTTTTGCCATTTTCTTCTGTTAAAATGTCTATAAAGCTAAAGTGAATTAAAATATCAATAATATTTTGCAGTGCAACAGAATAAGTGATCATAATACTCTTCTAGGTGATACCTGAACATCAAGCTTAAACTTAATCCTGGTTCTGTTCAAGAAAGAATGGAGAATCAGGAGGTGAAAATGCAATTTTTGGACTTTGACATTAGCTGCAGTATCAGTAGAGGACATAACTCAGCTCTATAACAGAATGCCAAAATATTCCTTATTCAATACCCCATGCTGACATAATCATTCAGGCACTGAGTAATTATTTGCCTCATCTTTGCAAAGTCAGCATGAGGACAGGAACAGACAGAGGCTACCTACAGGACCAGGAATTGTTAGAAGAGGTTAGCGTCCTCCCTCTCCCGTCAANTTTAACATGGAGTATTTCTACTTTTGAACCTGACTCAAACACTTGGTGGGGTGTTTTTTTTGCTATCATCAACATACTGCAGCTAAAAAAAAAAACAAAAACAGAAAAAAGAGGATATTAGTATGGAAAGAACAGAACGTATAGAAATTCAAACTGTCGTAAGACAAGCAATCACTTTTGCCATTTTCTTCTGTTAAAATGTCTATAAAGCTAAAGTGAATTAAAATATCAATAATATTTTGCAGTGCAACAGAATAAGTGATCATAATACTCTTCTAGGTGATACCTGAACATCAAGCTTAAACTTAATCCTGGTTCTGTTCAAGAAAGAATGGAGAATCAGGAGGTGAAAATGCAATTTTTGGACTTTGACATTAGCTGCAGTATCAGTAGAGGACATAACTCAGCTCTATAACAGAATGCCAAAATATTCCTTATTCAATACCCCATGCTGACATAATCATTCAGGCACTGAGTAATTATTTGCCTCATCTTTGCAAAGTCAGCATGAGGACAGGAACAGACAGAGGCTACCTACAGGACCAGGAATTGTTAGAAGAGGTTAGCGTCCTCCCTCTCCCGTCAAACTCCCATAGCAGAAGCAACAAAATAAAAAAGGATACAAAAGGGCTGTTTACCAGACAACACTGAAAACAGGAAAGTTAAACAGGTCTTTCTAAACAAACTCTCTTTTCAAAAACTTGATTAAGCAATTTTTATTTATAAATAAATCCCAGAAAGCTCTTCCTGATAATACCTTCTTCCATTTTCATCTACTGCAGTTGCATTCACATTGCAAACAAGCAGTTGAAACATTATTACGCATGTATCTCTGTCAATAAGATCATTAGCAGACTAGAAAAACACTCTGTCCAAAAGTATATTGTTCAAGTTAAAAAAAAAAAAAAAATTTCAAACTCATTTCTGAGCAAGCACAAAAATACAGCTTCTCTTGACTAATACCTACATCAGGGTCAAGATCATCCAAAACAGTTTCTAGTTGTTTCAGTTCTTCTTCCGAAAGTTTGCCAAGAATTTCATCCTCATCGAGATCTTTGTATTTGTCCAAGTCTTTTCGAAATGGGAGTGTCATGACTCGGGCAGTAGCAAGTTGCACGAACACTTCAAAACCCAAGTCTTATTCTTAACCAGACCTATAAAAAAAGTTTTAAAAAGAAATGACCATAGTTAATGTAAATATCCCAACTACAAAACATCTTCAACCTCCAAATACATCTCTGAAAGAAAAGCTTTTTCATCCAATACTCATATCTATCTGTTATTCTACAACAGACAAAGAGCGCTTGGAGGCTGTCTACACCTTGCTTCTTCACCAACAAAAATCCCATCCTGCCCTTTCCCATCAATAACTAAGCTACACACACTGTTAGGTGAACGCCAGGACCCAGTTTTCTCGACGGGAACGCCAAGGCAATAACTCCCACAGAGCAGGGCAGGCTGTGGGGTGGGAGGGAGGAGATACCAACTATACCCAGTATTTATGAGTCCAGCTCAATGCCATCGGTTTTTACCGGTACTGCAGTCAAAAGAAGAGTTAAGATGCTTTACATTTATTGTTGCTGCTGCTGTCCAAGGTCAGTAAAGGAGAACTTCCCCACAAACAAGCTAATTGTTTATTACCAACTCGTATCCCTGCGTATTACCTACACAGGGAACAAAGGAAGTTTGCCTCTGAGTTAATTATAGCACTGCTGTTGAAGTAACATTCTGTTCTGTCTGAAGGAAATTAAAATACCTTGATGAAAGGCTTAGTGAATACAGCTCCTAAGTAGCAGCACTCCAGTCAATCCTAAAACAAAAAAAAAAAAAAAAAAAGTAAAATGCAGAACAGACCGCATAACTGCTCACTAAATATTACGCTTGGAGGAAACTGGGGTCCTTCAGAAGAGACACAGTCCATATAGTACTTCTCACAGACCAGGAGAGCACAGGGAACCTGTTTTCTAACATTCATGATTTTTGAGCATTTGGTTTGGAAAGAACAGTTAATCACAACAATGCTGAAGCAGACAAGTTGGTTTCTCTCGTTTTTCTGTAAGAAACTCTGGGATTCTGCTTTTGTCAGCCGAGTTCTTGCTTTGAGTTGAGCACACACACACACAAAGGTAACTTGAATCCCCCTCTGTAAGTGAACCAGCGTCCACAATGTATTTGGGGAGCAAAAGCTGGATCCATACATTCAGGCTCACTAGCCTCCCTAACCCCTTTCTCAGCTCTGCAGAAATACTCACCACAGATCAGCCGTGCAGCAAACATCCTCTGTTCTCCAGCAGCCCACATTCCAGTTCGGATGCTCCCCCACGTGTACTAACTGCATTACTTCAAACCTGCACTTACACTGTACTTCAAAACCAGACCAATCTAAAGTTATTGCCTCTTAAGCAAAAGGAAAAGAAGGGCCGTATATAGGTACTGTACCACGGAACGCGGGATTCCTTCACCTCGGCTGTTTACATCAAGAAAGGTCTCCCTGGCCATCACAGTTACACACGGTGGTATTTTAATTCAGAGACACTGAACAGACACGAGCACATGAAGGTTCACCCATGCCATGAAGAGTGTCATAAGGAGCGTCTCTCCAGCCTCCTGCAGCTTCCATAGTCTCTGGTGTTTGTTTCTCCAGGTGCATGACAGCTGAAGGACCATTAGCTGATAGCTGCAGCAGATGCCACACAATCTGCATGCAAACTTCTCATTCCTAGAGCCTTAATGTTTTCCTTTTCCTTACAGTTTAAGCCACTACATGCTATCACAAGAGAAAAACATTTCCTGCAGCCGATTACACAGCATTGTTCGTGACCAGGCTGCACCCTCCGAGTCCTACATCAACACGCTGCTCTTTACCACATTTCTGCATGTCCATTTGCATTCAAATATTAAAAGGTGCAGTTTTAACGGGTAATCATAAGGAGCAGAATAGTTAGCACAGTGCAGAATAATGCTTGCCCTGCTCTGACAGAGCAGCACTGCATAACCACCCCTTACACTCATGCAGGCTGTATTTCCTCTCCATGAGTCACTGTACAATGCTGCCACCCAGAATTAATAACCTTTTATTTACCGCATCGGTATGTTTTACATTGGAAAACTACTCATCCTTCATAATACGTTAATTAACATTCAGGTCATAGCCCTTGGTCTCACTTGTGTTTATAACGCGATCAAAGTAACCATTTCAAATCCTGAGCTACAGTGTTCACACACAAAAAAAGTGAAAAGTAAAGCAGCAGAGCAAAAAAAACCTACTGTTTCTGTAACTGAGCCTTCACTTCAGCAAGAGAACCACACCTGACCTGGCAAATTGAAACTTAAAATGTTTTGGACACATTTTCTAATACCTATCAATCAAAAGTATTATTTAAAATAGGAAAGCATACTTAGCGTGCCACCCTGTTAAAAGTGTTGATGGTAGCAGTGATTAGCATGTCTGTACTACACAGAGATCGCCTGGAAACGACTTTCAGAAACATTCCCTACAAAAAAAAAAAAAAAAAANGGAAAAGAAGGGCCGTATATAGGTACTGTACCACGGAACGCGGGATTCCTTCACCTCGGCTGTTTACATCAAGAAAGGTCTCCCTGGCCATCACAGTTACACACGGTGGTATTTTAATTCAGAGACACTGAACAGACACGAGCACATGAAGGTTCACCCATGCCATGAAGAGTGTCATAAGGAGCGTCTCTCCAGCCTCCTGCAGCTTCCATAGTCTCTGGTGTTTGTTTCTCCAGGTGCATGACAGCTGAAGGACCATTAGCTGATAGCTGCAGCAGATGCCACACAATCTGCATGCAAACTTCTCATTCCTAGAGCCTTAATGTTTTCCTTTTCCTTACAGTTTAAGCCACTACATGCTATCACAAGAGAAAAACATTTCCTGCAGCCGATTACACAGCATTGTTCGTGACCAGGCTGCACCCTCCGAGTCCTACATCAACACGCTGCTCTTTACCACATTTCTGCATGTCCATTTGCATTCAAATATTAAAAGGTGCAGTTTTAACGGGTAATCATAAGGAGCAGAATAGTTAGCACAGTGCAGAATAATGCTTGCCCTGCTCTGACAGAGCAGCACTGCATAACCACCCCTTACACTCATGCAGGCTGTATTTCCTCTCCATGAGTCACTGTACAATGCTGCCACCCAGAATTAATAACCTTTTATTTACCGCATCGGTATGTTTTACATTGGAAAACTACTCATCCTTCATAATACGTTAATTAACATTCAGGTCATAGCCCTTGGTCTCACTTGTGTTTATAACGCGATCAAAGTAACCATTTCAAATCCTGAGCTACAGTGTTCACACACAAAAAAGTGAAAAGTAAAGCAGCAGAGCAAAAAAAACCTACTGTTTCTGTAACTGAGCCTTCACTTCAGCAAGAGAACCACACCTGACCTGGCAAATTGAAACTTAAAATGTTTTGGACACATTTTCTAATACCTATCAATCAAAAGTATTATTTAAAATAGGAAAGCATACTTAGCGTGCCACCCTGTTAAAAGTGTTGATGGTAGCAGTGATTAGCATGTCTGTACTACACAGAGATCGCCTGGAAACGACTTTCAGAAACATTCCCTACAAAAAAAAAAAAAAAAAAAAGAAATGCACAGCATATATAAAGTGCTAAAAATCAGGTTTTAAAGCATGGAGTCAGGAATTCTCGTTGCCTCAAAAGGGCAAAAAGGCCAGCTGAAGCCCTGATCTAATCAAACAAGCCCCTTCACCTCCCATCAAATGCATTTGGTTCTCTCTTTGCTTTCCATCGCTCACCGCAGCAGAGCAGCTCAGAGAGATACACACATAACAGCTACAAGATTTTAGACGGAGCAGTTACTCAGACTATGACTATTTGTGGCACATCTTACTGCAAAATCATAGGCAAAACTACAACCATCAATTTTGGCTTTGCAAATACTTTGCACTTTTTTGATGACAGGAGCTAGTTTTCTTCCAAGTATCCTTCCTAACTTTACCATGAAAACATTACATACATTAACAGTCAAAAGGGCTAAGTGTTCTTTTTCCAGATATACAAATATAACGTAAAGCAAGACAGCGACTCTAGCAACTTCATAGTTACATAAAAAACATTTGGGGAAATGGAAACAAAGCCATCGCTTCCAATCAATCGAATTTTCAATTCTCTGTTTATTAAGCAGAAGACAAGATGAAAAATCAGAAATTAAGATATTCTGCTGGACATCACAAAGACAAAAATCTTGCCATTATTCCTTCAGCTGAGAAATCAATGAACAACCAAAGAAACTAGAGAGAGCAGTAACTTTAAGCCATTTTATAACTACCAGAATCAACTCCCAAAAGACTGTCAAGCAACTTTCACGCACCTCTTAACTACAAGGCAAAATATTTTTGTTTTCTTCTATCTAAAAGTGTATTTTTAAACCCCAGAAGATTCTAAAAATAGCTACCTTCCAATTTTCTTTCAAAAAGTCACCCCCAGCAATTTCTATTATACTTCAGGAAACAATTCCTTGGGACCCTAACAGGAGTGACTCTTTAGAAATATCTCGCCCACAGGAAACTACAGTCTTGTTAAAGTCCCCTGTAAATGGTTTCCATAACTTGGATTTAAAATAGAAGTGACATCATGAAAAACAAACCGAGCCGGTTTTGGCCAGCATGTTCACAGAGTTCACTTTAATCTCGTTTGTTCCTTTGGAGCCTCCTTCCACCCAGCCTCTGAGTGAACCCGACCCGGAGCAGGGGGTGCACAGGGCTGTCAGCGTTCCCGCGCCAGACAGGGCCCCAGCCCAGCCCAGCTGCTTGGAGGAGCCTCATCGGACCGTTTCCCTAGGGAACCCTTCAACAGCAACAACTTCATTTTCCAGTGTGCGAGATTATACCGACTGTTTACAAAGAAAGTGCTGCACTTGAAGGAGCTATCTTTATTTACCAAAGCCAGGAGAAAAAAGAGTAAATATCAATATTACCATAATCCCAGCAGGTTCCTTAGGATGCTTTTGTAATGCCCACGATACCTCTGCTGAAGAGTCCAATGCTGCTTTCCTTAGCAGAAGGCTCTCAAGAGCCCACCTGAGCCTTCCGAACCCCCAGCCTGGGGCAGGGTACCCGAACCAGGGCCCAGGGAACCAGCAGACATTCCCCAGCCCACAGGATCCGGAGCCAGCAGGTGGCAGCTCATCTTTGCCTACGCTTTTTGTCAGGGTAAGCTGTGTTTTCCAGCCAGCAAGGAACAGCTATTCTGGGACATTTCCCTACAAAAACGAGCCCAAGGCTTCATTCTGTTCAAAGAAACAATTCACTAAGTTTTACAGATGGCAAGTGGAGCTTTCCCAACTTCACATTTGTCCATACAGCAACCCAGGGCGGGGAGCAGACAGCTTCTGCAAAGTAACTGCACGGACCATGAGGATTCTTCCATGATGAAGGAAATCATGGTATGGCAGTTCCTGCCAGCTCCTCCTCTGTATCAGAGGGCACCTGGAACCAGACAAAGCTCACTTTGCTCTTTTATATGTCCTGTATCCACACAGCTCTCTCGCAGGCAGGCTGCTCTGAGTAACAGCTAAGCTGCCAAATTGGTGTTGTCCCATAAAAACTTACTCCTGCGTGCCTCCTCTGGAAAGCCAGCCACCCACACTGCAGGGTGTATGGACATACCATCCAGCCCAGGCAGAGCAGAGGTGACGGAGCCGGGAGCCCCGAAGCGTGCATTTGGCAGGCTGCACAGGGCATGGAAGCAGCATCCTCAGCAGCGCGGGAGATGGCATTTCAGCACACCCATCTCCACCACACTTCCAGGTGTGCTCATTAAACTGCTGCAGGGCAAGGGTTAGGATCCCAAATACAGACAAGGCTGGGATAAGGTCAAAACCCCAGGTGCCACAGGTACTGCCCGCCCTGAGCAGCTCCTCTGGCAGAATCGCCGCTCGCACTGTCCGTCCCTCTCCCAACACGCAGGGCAGCACCCCCGCCTCAGGAGTCACGGACCGGCCAGGACCAGAGGTGTTTTGGCACCATCATGTTTTCAGGCAATAGCTGTATTTTCTTCAATGGAGATGGACATGGATACATAGTGTCTCCTGGAGGAAAAACACCGGATGCAAGCTATCCACTGTCCCAATGTTTACAGAAACATTCAGCTGTTTGTATCCATTATGGAAGAGTGGCGAAACTGGCAAGCCTTCACCGGGACAGTGGAAGAAATTCACCCTGTTCCCGCTATGTTACCGAGGGAAAACTTCCGAGCACCAGCCAATTTCAGCTTCTCCCTGACATCGCAGGCTGTCTGTCAAGCTCTGTACACCTGACACAGCAGCAAAACACCAGTCTTGAGGACACATGCAATACGCTACAGTGAATTTAAAGCACACCGCAACCTCTCTAGAGCAGCACCTACTTTCAACACGACTTGTGCCTACCTGCAGAGAAACAGGCAGACAGCTTTCAGAGGCTCATACTGAGAGCTTACGTGCAACATTCTCGGGAAATACAGCCAACCGGGTGTGCAGAGGTGCCCGGGAGCCCCGGCTGTCCCGGTGCCCGCAGCCCTGCCCGGGCCGGTCCCCCCGGGAGCTCGGACAGCGGGGCCGGCGGGGCCGGGGGGGCAGCGGGGCCGGAAAATCCTTCTTCCGTCATTAGCTGTCATTAACTCGCACGCTTTGTGAGGAGCAGGAAACATACGCTGCAAGCTGCAGGAGTTATGCTAACCAGATCCACAGCGAAGGTTTTTAAAGTTGCAGCGTTGGGGTTTCCCAGCAAAGCTGGGTGCTGGATAGAAATTCACCAGCACCTCGCACCTGGGCGCCCCGCAGCAGACCCCCCCCCCGCTCCTCCCAGCCCCCGGAG